>CAUYLG010060088.1:0-18283 GCA_963573385.1 Cacajao melanocephalus | reverse complement strand
CCCTCCCTCCCTTCCCTCCTCCCTCCTTTGCTCCCTCCCCCTCCCTCCCTCCCTCGCTCCCTCCCTTCCTCCCTTCCTTCTCCTTCCTTCCTTTTCTTTCTCCCCTCCCCTGCCCGTCCTTTCGCCTCCCCTCCCCCTCCTTCCTTCCCTTCTTTCTTTTCCTTTTTTTCTTTTCTTTCTCTCCCTTCCCTTCCCTTCCCTGCCATCCCCATCCCCCTCTCTCCCTTTCCTCCTTCCTTCTCTCTTTCCCCCTTTCTCCCTTTTTTATTTTTATTTTTGATACAGAGTCTCCCTCTGTACCCAGGCGGGAGTGCAGGAGCACATTCTAGGGTCACTGCAGCCTCCACCTCCCAGGTTCAAGTGTCCTCCTGCCTCAGCCTCCTGAGTAGCTGGGATTGCAGGCATCCATCCCTACACCCAGCTAATTTTTGTATTTTTAGTAGAGATGGGGTTTCACCATGTTGACCAGGATGGTTTTGATCTCCTGACCTCATGATCCGCCCCCTTGGCCTCCCAAAGTGCTCGGATTACAGGCGTGAGCCACCGCGCCTGCCTCTCGCTTTCTTTCTTTTATTTTTTTCTCACATCCAGAGATTTGGACCTTTCTTTCTCTTTCTTTTCTTTGTTCATTTGTTTGTTGTTATGGAGTCTAACTCTGTCGCCCAGGCTGGAGTGCAGTGGCGTGATCTCAGCTCACTACAACCTCCGCCTCCCAGATTCCAGCGATGCTTCTGCCTCAGCCTCCCGAGTGCCACCATGTCTGGCTAACTGCTGTATTTTTAGTAGAGACAGGGTTTCACCATGTTGGTCGGGGTGGTCTCGAACTTCTGACCTCAGGTGCTCCGCCTGCCACAGTCTCTCAAAGTGCTGGGATTACAGGTGTGAGCCACCATGCCCAGCCAAACAAATTTTAATTCCTTTTAAAATCAGGGCCGGACACTGTGTGGGTCACACCTGTTATCCGAACACTTTGGGAGGCCGAGGCAGGAAGATCACTTGAGCCCAGGAATTCAAGACCAGCCTGGGCCACACAGTGAGACCCTCGTCTCAAAAAAAAAAAAAAAAAAAATTCCAAAAGCCAGGCGTGGTGGCAGGCACTTGTATTTCAGTGCTGCGGAGGCCCAGACAGGAGGATGGCTTGAGCCCGGGACGTGGAGGCCGCAGTGACCCAAGCCTGCAGCACGGTGCTCCAGGATGGAAGACAAAGTGAGACCCTGTCTCAGAGAAAAAAAAAAATTAAACCAGAAGAAAAACAATAAACAATAATAGTTTTCCCATGCATGGTAATAATAATGAATTCGTAATAACAAGGCTCGCCTCCACGATCCTTTTTTTTAATGGAGAAAAGGACTCAGGATGGGAAAAGCGCGTTGGCCCTGGGAGCCCGGTCCTGCCTGGCAAGAAGCGGGTGTTCTCTGTGGCTGAGGCCCCGAGACGAGGCTGGGCCTCTCAACCTCCCAGCAGGTGCCCGCGGGGTGAGGAGGGGAGGCCCCTTTCGGGAGGCCAGGGACGGTCCCGAGGGCGGCCCGGGAGGAACCGTGTCATATGACCCCACGGAGCCGCCCCGACGCCTGCGCTTATGTTTTCTACTCGCCTGGGGCTCCTGCTTCCTCAGGCCTGGCACCCTTATCACCCGGAGGTCTGGGTGGGGGCACGGCCCCTCCTGACCTCAGTGATCCCCAGGGCAGGGCAGAACGCCGGGTCCCAGGCCGATCCGTGGCCTCTCGGTCCCTCATGTGTAAGATCTGAGCCCTGGCAGAGACCGGCAAGAAATTCACCAGCCACTCCTCATTCCCGTCCCTGCCTGGGCCTGACCCTGTCAGGGAGGCCTGGGCAGAGAGGGGACACAGACCTGAGCACAGGCATCTGCAGCTAGGGCTGAGTCAGGGCAGACCCAGGGCAGGGGAGGAACCCAGAGGGGGAAGGGGCGTGAAGCCCTGCAAAGGCCTGCGGACCTGGGCGGCGGGGGCTGTTGCTTTCTTTCTTTCTTTTTCTTTCTTTCTCTTTCTTTCCTTTCTTTCTTTCTTCTTTCTTCTTCTTCTTCCTCTTCCTCTTCTTCTTCCTTCTTCTTCTTCCTTCTTCCTCTTCTTCTTCTTCCTCCTCCTCCTCCTCCTCTTTCTTCCTTCTCCTTATGATTTTGAGACAAGGTCCTGCTCTGTCCCCCACGCTGGCGTGCAGCCTCTACCTCCTGGGCTCAAGTGATCCTCCTACCTCAGCCTCCCACGAAGTAGATGGAACCACAGACGCACATCACCACGCACGGCTAGTTTTTATGTTTTGTGTAGCCGGGGTCTTGATGTGTTGCCCAGGCTGGTCTTGAACCTCTGGCCTCAAGCAATCCTCCTACCTCAGCGTCCCACAGCACTAGGATCACAGGTGGGACCCCCGCATTGGCCCGGCTGGCCCCGAGCTTTATTTTGTCTTGGCAGGCCCCATTCCCCTCCACATCCACTGCCCCAGGTCCCCTCTGCCCCATTCCCTGCAGCTCCCTGGTGCTTGGACGGCATTTCCTCCCTCTGACCTCAGGGCCTGTGCCCGGCGTTCCCTCAGCCTGGACTCCCGGCTTGCCCGGCTCCGCGAGGGAAGCCCCAGCCCAGCCTGGCCATCCCCAGCGGAGGCCTGGCACACAGTAGGTGCTCCATAAAGTCCCAGGCCGAGTGGGGTGGGGTCCCCATCTCACAGGTGAGGAAACGGAGGCTCAGGAGAGGCATTTCCTCCCGGCCCAGGGCGCCTCGGGGTCCTGGGGCAGCTGGTGGGGCCGCCAAAGGGTGGCCTCGTGTGTGTGGCGGCAGCTGGGGCTCCGGCCGTGGGGGAGGGTGGGCGGGAGGCAGCAGCTGGCGGCCGGCAGGGAGCCAGCTGGAGCCCGTGCAGGGGAGGGCAAGGGGTCGGCTCTCGCCTCTGGGTCCCCTCTCCGGGACCCTTCTGCCTCTCTCAGCAGGCCTCTGTCTCTGCCTCTGTCCTCTCTCTGCCTCCCTGTCTCTGTCTCTTTCTCTTCCCCCCATCTCTCTTTTTGTGTTTCTTTTTGTCTCGTTCTCTCTCTGTCTCTGTCTCTATGTCTCTCTGTCTCTGTCTCTCTGCCTTTCTGTGTCTCTCTTTGTCTCTCTCTGTCTCTGTTCCTCTGTCTCTTTCTCTGCTTCTGTGTCTCTCTCTCCCCTCCTCACTGGGACTCCTCTGACTGGCCCTGATGGGGTCTGGGTGCGCCGCTACACCCTCTCTCCTAGGGGTCCCACCCCACCCCACCCCTGCTGCCTGCACCCCTGGGTCAGCCAGTGCGTCCGAGTCTGCGTTAAGGTCTCTGCCCCCGGGGGAGAAGCCCAGGCGCCCTCTCACGGGCCGGACACCCTGCACGATGCACGTCCACTTCCCACGTGCAGGTGTTTGCAGGGACCTTCTGGGCGGTGCTCTCGGGAACCACAGGGCGGAGGTCTCAGCCCCTTGGGGCTCCCAGCCAGATGGAGAAGGAGAATTTCACAGGAATCAGCTACAGGCATTTGAAACTCTGCCCAAAGAGACCAGAGGAATCCCGGCTGGGGGAGCTGGCAGGACAAGGGCCAGAGGGTCCCTCCCAGGGCCACCCCCAGACACATTCCCAGGTCACACTGGGAACCTAGCCCAGTCACCCCTACCCACTGGTCCTGGGGAGGACAGCTGGGAGGGGCTGTGTACTTGGGGGACAGGGCAGGAGCCTGGGAGCTGGGACTACCCCCCCAGGACTCTCCCTTCCGGGATCTACACCCCTGATCCCCCCACCAGCACACCCACCCCACCCTCGCAAACAATAGAATCCACGGCTGCAGAAACCTCCTCCGGGGGCTGCGGCTTAATCACTTCCTGATTTGCATTTTTGCATATTAATGACAGCAGAACTGCTAATTTTGGCACACGGTTTTAAAGGTGCAGCGGCTCTGAAACCACGGAGGCGGGGAGGGGGTCAGGACCAGGGCCCTCCTCACCTGGCTGGGGGGTGCTGGCCCGCAGGTTACAGGTAACAGAGTCTCTGCCTCTGGGAGCTGCAGGGACTCTGGGATTATGGGGTCCCTGCCTCCGAGGCCCACAGGAATCATGGAGTCTCTGCCACTCTTTTATTTATTTTTTCTTTTCTTTTGTATTTGAGACCGAGTTTCGCTCTTGTTCCCCAGGCTGGAGTGCAGTGGCGGGATCTCGGCTCACCGCAACCTCCGCCTTCTGGGTTCAAGCAATTCTCCTGCCTCAGCCTCCCGAGTAGCTGGGACTACGGGTATGCACCACCACACCTGGCTGATTTTGTGCTTTTAGTAGAGACGGGGTTTCTCCGTGTTGGCCAGGCTGGTCTCAACCTCCTGACCTCAGGTGATCTGCCCGCCTCGGCCTCCCAAAGGGCCGGGATGACAGGCGTGAGCCACCGCGCCCGGCCGCTTTTTCTTTTCTTTTGAGACAGGATCTTGCTGTATCGCCCAAGCTGGAGAGCAGTGGTGCAATCATAGCTCACTGCAGCCTCCACCTCCTGGCTCAAGCGATCCTCCCACCTTCTAAGTGGCTGGGATCACAGGGGTGCACCCCCACACTTGGCTAATTATTTAAATTTTTGAGGCTGGGCACCGTGGCTCATGCCAGTGATCTCAGCAATTTAGGAGGCCGTGGCCGGCGGATCACTTGAGGTCAGGAGTTGGAGACCAGCCTGGCCACTCTAGGGAAACCCCATCTCTACTAAAAATACAAAAATTAGCTGGGTGTGGTGGCGGGCGCCTGTAATCCCAGGTACCTGGGAGGTGAGGCAAGAGAATTGCTTGATCCCAGGAAGCAGAGGTTGCTGTGAGCCAAGATCACGCTACTGCACTCCAGCCTGTGTGACGGAGTGAAACTCTGTCTCAAAAATAAGTAAATAAATAAATAGATAAATAAATTTTTGTAGGACAGGAGTCTTGCTATGTTGCATGGGCTGGTCTCGAACTCCTGGGCTTAAATGAGCCTCCTGTCTCAGCCTCCAAAAGTGCTGGTATTACAGGTGTGAGCCACCACACCTGGTCTTTCCCATGCTTGCATTTGGGTATCAATACTGCCATTGGCCAGGGTAACTGGGATTCTGGAATTTTCTCCAATTGGCTCCATCCTGAGAATCCCATATTTGGGAAGTTGTGAATTCAACATCGGAGTATCTTAAAACCTTTGGAGGCCCGGCGCGGTGGCTCACACCTGTAATCCAGGCACTTTGGACGCCAAGGCGGGCGGATCACCTGAGGTCGGGAGTTCAAGACCGGCCCGGCCAACATGGTGAAACCCCGTCTTTAAAAAAAGAAAAAAACCTTTGGATTTTACCCATTGAGGTTGAGGATGGTAAGATTATATATTGGTCAAAAATATCTTCTTTTTTTTTTTTTTTTGAGAGGGAGTCTCACTTTTTTCACCCAGGCTGGAGCGCAATGGCATGATCTCGGCTCACTGCAACCTCTGCCTCCCAGGTTCAAGAGGTTCTCCTGCCTCAGCCTCCTGAGTAGCTGGGACTACAGATGCATGCCACCACGCATCTGTGAGATGGGGTTTCACTATGTTGGCCAGGCTGGTCTTGAACTCCTGACCTCAGGTGATCTGCCCGCCTCGGCCTCCCAAAGTTCTGGGATTACAGGCGTGAGCCACCGTGCCTGTGTCTTCAGTAGCGAGGCTGGTGCTTATGGCCCCCCAGGGTCTGCCTCAGACTCGTTCCCTCCCAGTGGGCCTGGAGTGCGGTGCGGTGGGGTGGGGTGGGGTGGAGGAGGCGGAGGGGGCCTTGCTGGTCCTGGGGTTCACTCGGGCGCGCGTGCTGCCACCTGGTGGCCACTGCGGTGAGGCCGCGGGTCCGCCCCCCCCCCCCCCCCCCCCCCCCCCCCCCCCCCCCCCCCCCCCCCCCCGCCCCCCCCCCGCCCGCCCCCCCCCCCCCCCCCCCGCCCGCGCGCCCCCCCCCCCCCCCCGCCCCCCCCGGCCCGCCCGCCCCCCCGCCCCCCGCGCCCCCGGGGCCTGAGTGGTTCCGGGTAGAGTGGGTGGGGCTTGGTGCTCTTTGGCTCTGGCGCGCTGGACGGGCCTCCTTGCTGTCTGCCCCTAGAATGACAGACTCTGGGTTCCGGGAAGGCCTCTCCAAAGTCAACAAAACAGCCAGCGGGCGGGAACTGTCGTGATCACCGCCACATCTCAGACCAAAGGGTCCTCCTCCCACAGCGCTTCTCACTCCTGCCCCTCTTCCACAGCGTATGTGGGGAGGTGGAGGGGGTCCACGTGGACCAGGCGCCCAGCTCCCCGGAACCCCGGTTCCCCAACAAGCCCAGATGGAAGAAGAGCCCCTTCCTTCCCCCAAGTATTGGGCAGCCATATCCTCACTCCGGGACCACCCCTCCCTTCCAGCTATATGTACAATAATGACCAATCTGTTTTGCTACGTCGATGTCTTGCCTTTTTGAGGATTGAGGTTTACACAGAGATCACGTAAAATCGTAAAATGTAGAAACTTGTTTTTGCTGTGTGTGGTGGGGCGGGAGCGGGCACCGGGTTCACGGCTTTGCACATTCAATAAATATCCATTGAGCAACCACTGCATGCAGGGCCCAATGCCAGGCTCTGGGGACGGAGCAGTGACCAAGACCCACCTGGTCCCAGCCCTCGAGGGGCTCTCGGTGTCCACGGTGGGGGGTCAGGCAGAGGGACAGGTCACCTGGCAGTACCATCACTGAGCCATCAGCCCTGTGACAGGGTCAGTACAGGGCCCTGACCCAGCCTCGGGGGTCAGGAAAAGTCAGCAGAAACATGGTGGAAGAGTTCATGCCCAGATGAGGGAACCGCGTGCGTGAAAAAGTTAGGGAGGAATGGGAGAATGGGGATTTGAAGACCCCCCCAGGTGGCTCAGGCTACAGAGGAAAAGAAAGAATAGGCCGGCGCAGTGGTGGATGCCTGTAATCCAAGCACTTTGGGAGGCTGAGGCAGACGGATCCCTTGAGGTCGGGAGTTCAAGACCAGCCTGGCCAACATGGTGAAACCCCAACTCTACTAAAAATACAAAAATTAGTCTGGTGTGGTGGCGGGCAACTGTAATCCCAGCTACTCAGGAGGCTGAAATGGGAGAATCACTTGAGCTAGAAAGGCAGAGTTTGCAGTGAGCAAAGATTGCACCATTACACTCTAGCCTGGGCAACAGAGCAAGACTCCGTCTCAAAAACAGTAATAACAGAAGCTAACCAAGCACGGTGACAAGTGCCTGGAGTAGCTGCAGCTACTCGGGAGGCTGATGCAGGAGTATCACTCGAGCCCAGGAGTTAAAGACCAGCCTGGGCAATATAGCGAGACCCCATCTCAAGAAAAGAAAAAATAATACGAGATAATGCGGAGTGATTGCTACGCCACACTGTATATTAAGGCTTCCATGGATTTGAATTTGTTAAAAAGCCTATGAGCAGCAAGGTATAAAGCCCTTTTTTTTTTCTTTTTTCTTTTTCTTTTTCTTTTTTTTTCTTTGAGATGGAGTTTCACTCCTGTTGCTCAGGCTAGAGTGCAATGGCTCGATCTCTGCTCACTGAAACCTCTGCCTGGGTTCAAGCAATTCTCCTGCCTCAGCCTCCTGAGTAGCTGGGATTACAGGCATACGTCACCACGCCTGGCTAATTTTGCATTTTTAGTAGAGACGGGGTTTCTCCATGTTGGTCAGGCTGGTCTCGAACTCCCAACCTCAGGCGATCTGCCTGCCTTGGCCTCCCACAGTGCTGGGATTACAGACGTGAGCCACCGTGCCCAGCCTGAAGAAACCTTTTTGAGGTCACACAGCTAATGAGTGCGTGGGAGACTCAGGGCCCAAAGCCGGACACTGACTGCTCATTGCTGCTCTGTAGCTAGACTCCCTGGGACCAAACCTCTCAGCCTGTTGGCATTTGCTGTGTGACCCTTGACCACTGGCTTACCCTCAATGTTTCCTTGCACGTAACATGGGGCCTCCTAAGTTTGTTGAGTATCTCACATAGAATAGCAGGTGTCAGTGGTTTGACACAGCGCCCAGCTTTACAGCCTCAGCCTGACATCTAGGGGACCAGCCCTGAATCTCAAGGGGCAACTGCAGAATTCAAGATCCACTTGTGCACATGCGTAAGAGCAGGCTCCCAAGGTGGGTCTCCACCCCCCGCCCACCTGCCCTTCAACTACAGCACCCACAATGCCTTTTGGAGCTTGGCCATGCCTTCCTTGCTGAAGGCCACAAGTACAGTACAGCAGCAGGGAACAGGGCTGGGGCGAAGTCTTCCTGTAAGCAGAAACAAATATAGCCGGGGCCCAGATGAGTACACAGCCTGGTCAGACAAAGAAGGAAGTGGGAGGCACTGCCGACTGGGGAAGTTACATGAACAAGGCAGGGAAGGCTGGGATGGCCCGCAGGGCTGGAGTGGGGCAGGAGGAAGGCGAGAGAAGCTGGCAGAGTCCTAAAGACAGGCAAGCACATGGGGCTTCATGCAGGGGTCCACGGGAGCCATGGAGGAATGTAAAGCAGGGGAGGAGCATGGCTAGAGAGAGATGTTTGACTCTATGTGCACGCTGCGGTCAGCTGAGTCATGGTCCCCTCAAAGATGTGCACATCCAGCCGGGTGCTGTAGCTCATGCCTATAATCCCAGCACTTTGGGAAGCCAAGGCAGGTGGATCACTTGTCAGGAGTTCAAGACCAGTCTAGCCAACATGGAGAAACCCCATCTCTACTAAAAATACGAAAATTAGCTGGGCGTGGTGGTGGGCCCCTGTAATCCCAACCACTCAGGAGGCTGAGGCAGGAGAATTGCTTGAACGTGGGAGGCAGAGGTTGTAGCAAGCCATGATCACACCACTGTACTCCAGCCTGGGTGACAGAGCAAGACCCTGTCTCAAAAAACAAAAAAGAAAGAAAGATGTGCACATCCGAATCCCAAGGCCGTGTGGATGTATTCTGTCACGTGGCAAAAGGGACTTTGTGAGTGGGATTAAGGTTCTTAAAATTGGGGGATTATCTGGGCATGCCCAATATTGTCACAGGAGTATTTATAAGAGGGAGGTGGGAGGGTCAGAGTTAGAGAAGGAGATGAAGTGACAAAGGCAGAGGCTGCAGTGATTCCGAGGAACGGGCCACGAGCCATGGAATGCAGGCAGCTCCTAGACACTGAACAAGGCAAGGAAACGGGTTTAACTGTTTCCTCCAGAAAGGAACGCAGTCCTGTTGATACCTTGATTTTACACTTCTGACCTCCAGAACTGTAAGAGAATAAACATGTTGTTTTAACCCACCAAATGTGCAGTGATCTGTTGCTGCAGCAGTTAAGAACTCATGCAGTTTAAGAGCACACGCTCTATAGAGCCCAGCTGCCTGAGTTCAGATGTCGGCACTTATCGGCTGCAGGATCTTGGGCAAACGGCGGAAGCCTCTGTTTCTTCTAAAATGGGGCCATGATACTACCTATGGCATGTGGAGTAAACAAGGGTTAAAATACATGAAATAGATAAGATGCCACCACCAGCATCTCATAGGCGTTTGTGAACATGAGTGCACATTCATGTGTTATACATAATGATTGTCAAAGGAATACAAAGGTGGGTTTTTTTTGTTGTTTAGACAGTCTCACTCTGTAGCCCAGGCTGTAGGTCAATAGCATGATCTCAGCTCATTGCAACCTCCGCCTCCCAGGTTCAAGTGATTCTCCTGCCTCAGCCTCCCAAGTAGCTGGGATTACAGGCACCCACCACCACGCCTGGCTAATTTTGTATTTTTAGTAGGGACAGGCTTTCACCATGTTGGTCAGGCTAGTCTCGAACTCCTGGCCACAAGTGAGCCACCTGTCTTGGCCTCCCAAAGTGCCAGGATTATAGCCGTGAGTCACCGCACCCAGCCCAAAGGTGGGTTTTAGAAAAGGAGCCCCCAAGCCAGGCGTGGTGATGTGCACCTGTGTGCGCCTGTAATCCCAGCTACTTGGGAGGCTGAGGCAGGAGGATCGCGTGAGCACAGGAGTTTGAGGCCACAGTGGGCTGTGGTCGCACTGTACTCCAGCCTGGGCGACAGGGCCAGACCCTGCTTTTAAAAGAATAAAATCAAGAGTCCCCAGCTGCTGCGGAGTAAACAGGCTGGTGAGGAGGCCGGGACAGAGGTCACAGCAGTGGAGAGGGAGGATGAGCTAGGAGATTCCGGGCAGGGGCTTGGCCAGCAGGTGAATTCAGGGAATGAGAGGAAGGGAGGAGCCTAGCTTGAAGGCCTGGTAGGGCCAGCACCCAAGCAAGGCTAGGGGAGAAGACGCGGGTGTTAGCAAAAATAAAAATGCAGTTCATCAGGAGTTCGAGACCAGCCTGGCCAACATGGTGAAACCCCGTCTCTACTAAAAATACAAAAATTAGCTGGGTGTGGTGGTGGGTGCCTGTAACCCCAGCTACATGGGGGGCTGAAGGAGGAGAATCGCTGGAACCCAGAGGGCGGAAGTCTCAGTGAGCCGGGATCGTGCCATTGCACTCCAGCCCGGGGGCAACAGCAGCAAGACTCTGTCTCAAAAAAGAAAAAATACAGTTCAAGTGTACTGAGCGCTCAGTATGTGCAGGGCGCCGGGCTAAGCACCCCTTGGTGCTACTCAGGACCTTCACTCCAAGACTAGAAAGAAGGCTCTAGGCTATGATCTCCCGTTGACAGATTAGGAACCAAGGCTAGCAGGAGGGGTCAGACCTGCCCAGGGATCCCACAAAGCCGGAATCGAAACCCACTGCTCTCCGTTTTCCCAGGTTAGGAGTCCCCAGGGCCCCGGCTTCTTTCTGCAGAGTGTACAAGAGGGAGAGGAGGGAAACAGCCATTGTCACCAGGCAGATAGATTGATTCAGCCAGGTCAAGGTTAACTTGAATTAATCAGTAATGGGGTGGGAGTAGGGAGGGCCTGGCTCTGGGTCCTGGAGAAAAATTCTAGGAAAGCAGACACCTCAACCCGGAATTAGACGGTTGGATAAGGGGCTTCCCAGCTGCTCCCAGGCCTGGCTGCCCCTCTGTCAGGGGGAAGGGTAGGGATGGGGTGTAGCGGGGTGTAAGTAAACCCAGGCAGGTATGAAGCAGGGCCACTTGGGTCCCCCACCCAGCGATCATTCCCTCTTCCTTCCTCTCATTTTCTTTCTTTTTTCTTTGTCTTATTTGTTTATTTTGAGACAGTCTTGTTCTGTCACCCAGGCTGGCGTGCAGTGGTGCGATCTCAGCTCACTGCAACCTCCGCCTTCTGGGTTCAAGCGATTCTCCTGCTTCAGCCTCCAGAGCAGCTGGGATTACAGTTGCACGCCATCACGCCTGGTTAATTTTTTTGTATTTTTAGTAGAGATGGGGTTTCACAGTGTTAGCCAGGATGGTCTTGGTCTCCTGACCTCATGATCCTCCCGCCTCAGCCTCCCAAAGTGCTGGGATTAGAGCTGTGAGCCACCACGCCCAGCCTTTCTTTCCTTTTTTTTTTTTTCATAAAGAGACAGAGTCTTACTCTGTCATCCGGGCTGGGGGCAATGGTGTGGTGTCAGAGCTCACTGCAGCCTCTGACTCCTCCTGCCTCAGCCTCCCGAGGAACTGGGACTACAGGCCTGCCACCATGCCCTGCTAATTTTTTTTTTAATTGTAGAGACAAAGTTGCACTGTATTTCTCAGGCGGGTCTTGAAGCCCTGGGCTCAAACGATGCTCTCACCTTGGCCTCCTGGAAGTGCTGGGATTTCAAGCGCGAGCCACTGTGCCCTGGCCTCTTCTCATTTCCCCTTGCACCCCAGCTAGGATTGCCAAACAGAATTCAGGACGCTCAGTTACATTTGAATTTCAGATAAATAACAAATATTTTTTCAGTATACATAGCTCCCAGATAACCCACGAATGGTCAGCCCAGGCGGCCGTACTCTCCCTCTCTCCCTCCCTTGCTTTGTGGAATGCTGGGCTGGGTGGACCTGCAAATGGAAAGTACCCTCTACACACCCAGACCTCCTTCTCTCCCTCCCCTGCTGGCTCATCTTTGTGTACCTTCCCCCTCCCAAACCTCTGGACACAAATGCGCATCTCCCAGAAAAAAGTCACGAGGTTCTAAAGAATTCCCCGAGGTTCTAAAGAATTCCCCGGCTCGCCTCCCTCCCTCCTAGCAGGCTATGATCCACTCCAGCCTTCGACCCTTTCACATCTCATCTTGCCCCTCCCCTCTGGTCACTTCTTGGAGGTCAGGGTAGGGCCAGACCCTTCCCAGGTTCAAGTGATTCTCCTGCCTCAGCCTCCCGAGTTGCTGGGATTACAGGCACATGCCACCATGCCCAGCTAATTTTTTTTGAGACAGAGTCTCACTCTTGTCACCCAGGCTGGAGGGCAATGGCACGATCTCGGCTCACTGCAACCTCCACCTCCCAGGTTCAAGCGATTCTCCTGCCTCAGCCTCCTGAGTAGCTGGGATTACAGGTGCCCGCCACCATGCCTGGTTAATTTTTGTATTTTTAGTAGACATGAGGTTTCACCATGTTGGCCAGGCTGGTCTTAAACTCCTGACCTCAGGCGATGTGCCCGCCTCAGCCTCCCAAAGTGCTGGGATTACAAGCATGAGTGATTGCACCTGGCCAGGGGTTGCAGTCTCAAAAGCTGAACCCCAATTCTGGAGAGCAAGCAGGTGTTTGCAATCTCCCTCCTCCTCCTCTTCCAAAGAGTGTGTTGCAATCAGTGCAGACAGACACCAGGTTTGTTCTCACGCTCCATTCCTCCCCCTCCCCCTGGCACAGAAAAGAACGTGGTTTACAGGAAATCAGAGAAAACTCCCCATTAACTCCTTCCATGGAGTTTCAGACACCACCTCTCCAGTGATAAGGGGACCCCACCCACATACCATTCTCCTCCCTTTACCATCCGTCTCCTATCCCCGGACAGCAATGCTACTGGCCTTCAGAGGATGCCAGTTAAAAAGACACCGGGTGGTCGGGTGCGGTGGCTCCCACCTATAATCCCCAGCATTCTGGGAGGCTGAGGTGGGCGGATCACCTGAGGTCAGGAGTTTGAGACCAGCCTGGCCAACATGGCAAAACCTTTGTGAGGCTGCTACAGGAGGATCACTTGAGCCCAGGAGTTCAAGACTGGACTGGGCAACATTGTGCGACTCCATCTCCACAAAAATAAAAAACATATCTGGGCATGGTGGTGGCAGGCACCTGTGGTCCCAGCTACTTGGGAGGTTGAGGCAGGAGGATCCCTTGAGCCCAGGAGGTTGAGGCTGTAGTCAACTGTGGTCGCACCACTGCACTTTAGCCTGAGTGACAGAGAAAAAGATTTTAAAAAGGAAAAAGCAAAAAGAATATGCCGTCAGCAGGGGTGAGAGGAAAACTACCTTTCCCTCTATACAGTTATACCTTTTAGATGCTGATCCATATGAATATATTATACATACAGATACACACACACACACACACACACAGTACAATTTAATAATATCCTAACAGGATGCTGACATAAGACAGGTACAAAAGCTAGAAATGAGGACTTTTCTCAGTGATGGCTTTTTTCACCACCGAAGCCACTCAGGCATCCCACAAGGGTAAGTGAGGGGAGCTTCCCTGGAAAATGAGCTCTCCTGGATAGTGAACTCCTACACATACCTCAAAGCCCATCTGAAATATCCCCTCCTACAGGAAGTTTTCTCTGACCCTCTAAGAAGCAGTATTCTATTTCACTGGGGAAAACATTTCTTTCTTTTTTTTTCTTTCTTTCTTTTTCTCCTGTGCTGCACATGAGCTAGAAAACATTTCATGAGAATGGGAACTT
Organism: Cacajao melanocephalus; assembly: GCA_963573385.1. Taxonomy (NCBI): domain Eukaryota; kingdom Metazoa; phylum Chordata; class Mammalia; order Primates; family Pitheciidae; genus Cacajao; species Cacajao melanocephalus. Next base: position 4,552 of record CAUYLG010060088.1, on the reverse strand, counting down.
CTGTGCTGTACTCTGTCCCTCCCCCATCCTACTTCCCCTCCCTCAGCATGGAAGCCTCTGGGAATAAGGCTCTGGCTCCCAGCCTACAGAGAAATTCCTAGGAATGGTTCGATTGATAAATGCATGGCCAAAAGTGAACTGGGGATGAGGCCCAAGACATCTGTGGTGGGGGGGGCGGTTCTCCAGACCTTAGTGTTCTTCCACTACAAAGTGGGTGCAGCAGAGAAAGCTGTGTGTTCACCAGCTGGCCCTGACCCTGGGAGAGTCCGGGGCAGGGTGCAGCTACGTTCATGCTGCTGGGGAGCATGCCCTCAGGTTACTCACCCCACGGACATATTGGCCCCAGGAACTGAAAATCTTAGGAAATGGTATTGAGAAATCTGGGGCAGCTCCAGAAAGGGGAGAGGCCACAGGGAGAAGGAGGGGCTGAGTGGGGGAAAGGCAGGGGCCAGATAAAGAGCCAGCTCCAGCAGGCGCTGCTCACTCCTCCCCTTCCTCTCCCTCTGTCCCTCTGTCCCTCTGTTCCTGCACCATCCCAGCACTATGGGACCTGCCTCAGGTCCCAGCCTCCTGCTCCTGCTACTAACCCACCTCTCCCTGGCTCTGGGGAGTCCCATGTGAGTGGTTACTGCTTCAAGGGTGGAAGCAGGCATCTGGGGGTCCAGGTCCCTGTAGAATTCAGGGTGCATTTGGGTGTTTGTGGATTCAGGGGTTAGCAGGTTTATATAAATTTGGGCTGCCTGTGAGTTTGGGTGTTTATGGGTTGGGTGTTTGTGGAATCCAGGTATTGCGGAACTGGGGGTTGAGATGTTTCTAGAATTGAGGCCATCTGTTGGTTTAGGGTGTATGGGTGTTCAGTGATTGTGTGGTTGGGGTGATTTGGAGACTCGGAGATTTGGACTTCACAAGATTTGGGAGTCTGCAGCTTGGGTGTAGGTTTAGAGATTGGCTATTTTGGGCTCATGTAGGTTTGGGGAGTTTGGAACTGGTTGTATTTAAAGGACTGGGGTGCTGGAGGTTTAGGCTTAGGTTTGGGGTGCTCTAGAATTTGAGCTTTAGAGGTTTTGGTGAATGTGGGTTTGGGCATGTAGAGTTTAGGGTGTCTGGGGGTGTTTACATACTTGGAGTTTTAGAGATGTAGAGGTTTAGGGTTTGGGGCCTGTGTGGGTTTAGGCAATTGTGGGTCCGGAAGTCTGGAGACTTGGAGGTTCAGGGGTTGGTGGGGTGCATGCCCCCTCACTGCCCAGGCTTTCAAAGGCCAGGCCCAGCCGGCTGAGAGCGGGAGTCACAGTGGTTGCTGTCGTGCCCATGTGGTTGAGACGGTGGCAGTGCCCAGAGAAGAATTCGGATCCGGATATTGGGATGGGCAAGTGCGCCGGCAGTCACTGGATCCTCTCCAGGACCAGGGTCTGGGGCACACAGCCTGCCAGGGGCTGACTCCGGAGACAACTGGAGTCTCCCTGGAATGACAGCGCCACTCCCATGTCCCACTCCGACAGGTACTCTATCATCACCCCCAACATTCTGCGGCTGGAGAGCGAGGAGACCGTGGTGCTGGAGGCCCACGACGTGAATGGGGATGTTCCGGTCACTGTCACTGTCCACGACTTCCCAGGCAAAAAACTAGTGCTGTCCAGTGAGAAGACCGTGCTGACCCCTGCCACCAGCCACATCGGCAGCGTCACCATCAGGGTGGGTGCAGACTGGAGCAGACCCGGCTGGCACCCACAGCCACGCCCACTCTCCCTCGTTCTGAGCCCCTCCCCGTCTGTCTTCTCTTCTAAACCCTGCTCTTCCCTGAGTCTCCACCCCTTATGAGACTCCTTTCTAAGCCCTGCTCTTCTCTGAGACACCACCCTGAGTCTCCTCCCCCTCTAAGCCCCTCCCTTCTCGGAGACTCCACCTCTTCGGAGTCTCCTCCCCTTCTAAGCCCCGCCCTTCTCTGAGGCCCCACCCCTTCTGTCTCCTCCCCTTCTAAGCCCCTCCCTTCTCGGAGACCCCACCCCTTCGGAGTCTCCTCCCCTTCTAAGTCCCTCCCACTGAATCTCTTCCTTTTCTAAGCTCTTCCCCCTCTAACTCTCCTCCTCTGAACCCTCCCCTCTCAGTCTTCACCCCTGTTTCCTCACCCGAGTCCCTCCCCCTTTCTGAGACCCTCCCATCTCAGCCCCTCCCCTTTTCTGTGTCCCCGCCCCTTCTGAGCCCCTCCTCCTATAAGCTCTCTCTTCCTTGTAAGCCCTCCCTTCTGAGTCCCCTCCCGGATCCCCCCCACTCCTCTCTCACCTCCTTCACATGCCCCCCCCTTCCCAAAACTGGGGCAGGCAAGGAGGGACCCAGCCCAAGATCCGGAAGCTGGACCGTGGGCACGGGGCCTTGGAACAGACCCCTGACGATGCCCTGCCCACGCCTAGATTCCCGCCAACAAGGAGCTCAAGTCAGACAAGGGGCACAACAAGTTCGTGACCGTCCAGGCGGCCTTCGGGGCCAACGTGGTGGAGAAGGTGGTGCTGGTCAGCCTTCAGAGCGGGTACCTCTTCATCCAGACGGACAAGACCATCTATACCCCCGGCTCCACAGGTGAGGGTGGGGGGAGCTGGAGAGGGCGGGGCACTGGAGTGGGCGGGCCGGGGTCTCACCAGCCCTCCCTGTCTGTCTCACTGCCTTCCAGTTCTCTGTCGGATCTACACCGTCAACCACAAGCTGCTACCCGTGGGCCGGACGGTTGTGGTCAACATTGAGGTACCAGCCAGAGGGAGCCCCAGGGGCAGCAAGGGCGTAGGCTCAGGACAGGCAAAGAGATGGAGAGAGACAGGAAGACGCACCAGAGAGGTGCAGTGGCACAGACACAGAGGCAAAGAGATGTGCAGACACACGTGTGACACACACACAACACACACAGCACACAACACACACACAGAGGCAGAGATATGTAGACACACGTGCACCCACACAATGCACACACACAGCACACAACACAGACACAGCACACAATACACAGACACAGAGGCAAAGATATGCAGATACATGTGGGCACACACAACACACAACACACACAAAACACACAACACACACAATGCAACACACAACACAGTACAACACACAATACACACACAACACAGTACACACATAACACAGTATACACAACACAATGTGCATAACCACACAACACACACACAACACACACAGCATACAACACTCACACACACAACAGAACACACACACAAACACATAATATACACAACCACACAATACACACAACATACACAACACAAAACAACCACACAACACAATATACATAACCACACAACACACGCAAAACACATGGCACACACACAACACAACACACACAATCACATAACACACACGAACACATAACACACACAACACTCAATCACACAATAAACTATAGGGGACACACACACACACACACACAGAGGCCAAGAGACAAGATGGAGATCCAGGGAGACCCCAGGGAGCAGTGCAGGTGTCCGTGGATTCTGCTTTCAGATAAACCCCTGGTTACTTCGCCTCCCTGAGCCTCAGTTTCCTCATCTGAATATTGGGATCAGGACAGATAATTCTGTGTCGTCTATTCTACCGACCCCGCAGCCAGAGGACGCCTGTGAGCACTGAGTCAGGACTCATCCCTCCTCTGCCTACAGCCCTACATGGTGCCTACCTTCCTATAGGTCAGAGCCCAAGTCCTCTCTGCAGTCCACAAGGCTCTGCATGAACTGCCCCATCCCCTCCCTGCCGTCCCTTCCTCCCTCTCTCCCCTTCAGTCACTCTGCTCCAGCCACATGGGCCTCCTCGCTGTCCCTCCAACACCCCAGGTGCTGTCCTGCCTTGGGGCCTCGGCACGGGCTGTGCCCTCTTCTCAGAAAACCCCTTTCTTCCAAATATCCACTCAGCTCGTCCTCTCTCCTCCTCTAAGTCTTTGCTCAAATGCCATCAGTGTCTCCATTTTACAATGAAGTCTCTCTGAGTAACCTATAAAGTTGCAAATACCTACCCTGATCTCACACACACACACACACACACACACACATTCACTCACTCAGTCCTCCTTCCTGCCATGTCCTGCAAGTGAGATTTACTCATTTGATAATTGCTTCTCCCCTCACCTTGCCCTCTATTGAACCTAAATTCCATCCAGGAAGGAATTTTTATGTTTGTTCAGGGTTTTGTCACCTGAACTCAGCCCAATGCTGGTATATAGTTGGGCTTAATAAATTTACTGGGCCGGGCGTGGTGGCTCACCCCTGTAATCCCAGCACTTTGGGAGGCTGAAGTGGGCGGATCAGGAGGTCAGGAGTTCGAGACCAGCGTGGTCAGTATGGTGAAACCCCATCTCTACTAAAAATACAAAAATTAGCCGGGCATGGTGGCGCGTGCCTGTAGTCCCAGCTCTTTGGAAGGCTGAGGCAGAAGAATTGCTTGAACCACGGAGACAGAGGTTGTAGTGCGCCAAGATTTCGCCACTGCACTCCAGCCTGGGTGACAGAGCGAGCCTCAGATTTATTTGTTTGTTTGTTTGTTTGTTTATTTTTGACAG
>CAUYLG010060087.1:0-59958 GCA_963573385.1 Cacajao melanocephalus | reverse complement strand
TGACTTTTTAGTAATAGCCATTCTGACTGGTATAAGATGGTACCTCATTGTAATTTTGATTTGCTTTTCTCTAGTGATGCTGAGTATTTTATGTGCTTGTTGGCCATGTAGCTTCTTTTGGCTACGGACCTGTAAGTCTCCCTACGTTTCTGGCACTTACTAAGCCTTCAACAAACAGTAGAAGAAAGAGTCAATTCTCTTGATGTTTCAGAAGGAAACAATATCACAGCGTCTATTCATTGGATAATACTGTAAATCTCAAAGTGAATTTTCATTCAGAGTTATAAACAGAAGCAAAAGAACTTTGTGTAACATCTGTCAACTTTTTGTGTCATCTACTTCTTTCAGAAACATTGCCTCTGGTTTTAAAGGTAACTGCCCACAATGTTTCACTAATAACACTTTAAGCATTGCAAGTTCAACACTGAAGGTCAAATGACAATGAACTTTCAGTGTTTCCAAAAGCAGGGGCAACTGCTGAGAGGGGCCTTGTGGAATTTGATTTAAAAGTATGATATTGCGTTGGCCAGCAATATCATGGTCACTCCCTACGTCATTCCCTGGGAGGAAAACAACCCTAGGTTGCCTAAACACTGTTGGCTAAGACCAAATATTTATTAACATCCTAAGCAGCTCCATAATCAAGCCAATGCTGATTGATAGAGACAAAGAAGGTGCCAGTTGCAGGTTTTCTCCATGTCCCCACAATATTCGCTCTGAATTTTTAAAAAGGCAATTACTCGGGGAGAAGGAAGCCTATATATTTAGTAAGATCTAAGTCTCAAACTGCTTTCCTAGGGAGTATGAGGTTCTTGGAGATTAAGTGCAGTACCTTTCTGTCTTGAGCCCTGTGGGCTGCCCCTCTAATTTAATGCCAGTCTTGAAATAAACAGAATGCTTTTCAGGTCATCGCTAATTTTAACACTTTGGCTTAGAATTGACTCAAGACTGTCTCCTTGTTGAATGGATAATTCAGCTGGATACTGCCCAAACAAGTAGGCAGCCAGATAAAGTGAGTGCCCAGGGAAAGGGCAGTAAGGGTCAGAAGAGAAAGAGGCAGTATTCTCACTGCCTCCTGCCTTCCTCATGACTGTCTGTTAAGGAGTCCCCCTAGAATCTCCCTTCTGCCTTCCCCTGCTCCATTCCCTGAAACCTTTTCTTCAAAAGAATTGGAAAAGAGGAACTGGGAACCCATATAGCAAGAGCATCACCTGGAATGAATTCCTTTAGAATGTACTATCTTGGAAATTTGAGGCCTGCAGGCTCGACAGGCAAGAAGAGCAGCGGGCACATGGTTGGTTTTTTGTTTTTTGGTTTTTTTTGAGACAGAGTCTCCCTCTGTTGCCTAGGCTGGAGTGCAGTGGCACCATCTCAGCTCACTGCAACCTCCGCCTCCAGGGTGCAGGTGATTGTCCCACCTCAGCCTCCCAAGTAGCTAGGATCACAGGCATGCACCAACATGTGCAGCTAATTGTAGAGACGGGGTTTTGCCATGTTGGCCATGCTAAACTCCTGGGCTCAAGCAATCGGCCTGCCTTGGTCTCCCAAAGTGCTGGGATTATAGGCATGAGCCACTGCACCCGGCCACACGTTTATTTTACTCAGTCTTGCCCTGAGTACCCAGAAGATCTAAACTTAGGAACTAGTAAGGGGAGGGACAAGTTTATCATTGTTTGCACTGAAGCACAAAGTGCTTTGGAATCGTCATATTTGGGTGTGTGCTGGCACTAAGGGTAGGATATTATTTGGAAGCTATGTGCTGAGCAAATATTTCTTTAAAAACCAAAGCTATATGAGGAGATCTGTTCTAGAGTCACAGTGTGGCTAAATTGTGTGTGATAAGATAAGCATAGGGCTCCTGAGGTGGTACTGTCCTCCCACTGTAATGAGTTTACTCTTCTAAGGAAAGTGATTCTTGATCAACCTCTCCTCTCAAATTAACTGGCTTGTTTCCTGAGTGTGCCTTCATGGAACCATGTCTCCTTTTCTTCCCTCAGTTCTCTTTCCCTCCCTTATGTATGACTCCTCCCCTAATCTGCACACATGGATTGAACCAAATGAGGGTATTTTTCTGCTTCCTCATAGAAGGGTATAGAGTGGACAGGGTCTAAGGTTAGTTCCTGAAGTGGGTACCCACATATGCAGAACTTTATTTAAAGCTGCTGAAATCTTTGTATAGCAGATAGATCAGTAAGACTGAAAACTACTGATGGTTTTATCTACTTGTTTAATGTGATTAAGTTCCATGGCACCATTTAGAAATTGTGCTGTATAGTTTTTGTACATTTCTTAAGAAGCAGTATAGCATAATGGTTAAAAGCATGGCCTCTGGAACTAGATTTCCTCCGTATGCCTCAGTTTCCTCATCTGGGAATAATAATAGTTCTATCTCACCAGTTGTTATGAGGATTAAATGATTTAATTTAATGATTTCATACAGAACTCTGAATTGTACTTGATATTTAGTACTCAGCTATTAACTGGAACCATCATTATCATTACAGATGTTGTTTACAAGCACTTGCCTTTGGTATTTGTTTAGCTTTTTTTATTAAATTATGAGCAGCATAGTAGAACAATACATAGGCTTGGGCCTGGAATCAGAGTCTAGCTTTGCCTCTTACTAGTTTTGAAACTTTGAGTAAATTACTTGATGTGTCTGAGTTTTAATATTCTTATCTGTAAATTATTTTTAAAAAGAATTTTGCTTTGTGTTGATATGCACACATTTAACACAGTTATAGAAACTATTATTATTACTATTGTCATAGATATGATGAAATTAGTCCCTGGGTTGCTGTAGGGTGGTAGTGGTTAGGCAAACTCTCTTTGAAGTCTGTCTGATCTGGCCTCTTGCAGGCATGTACTCTGAAATATTTTTCAAATGGAAAAGAAAGCAGAGAACATGGTTTTCAAAATATCTAGAGCCCTCCAAGATGTCTGTAGTGATCTATAAAATCTCAAGACAATTTAAAGGTAACAAGACAACTTTATTAATAATTAATTAAAATGTAAATGTTAACAATAGCCCTTTATATAGCTATATTATCTTTTTCAGAAGAATAGAAAATGTTTTAGAAACATTATTCTCTCCACATCCTGGGGCAGCAGCCTTCTCCGAAGAAATGTAAAGAAGGAAATGGATTGCCTTAGCAAAAAACAAATGAAGACACTCTAAATAACAGGAGAATGGGAAGGCTACAGACCTTGAAGTCAGAAGAAAATTTCCTCTTCTTGCCCTGTTTCTCCTTCAATGCATCACCAGTACAGTCTCTTACTTCTAGGGTCATGTTCAGCTTTTTTCCCCTAAGTTGTAATGTCCTTCTTTTGGTTGGGTCATGTTCTAAAATCCTACTCTTTGGTACAAGATGAAGGTAGATGAAGAGATAATGAAGGAAACAAATTCAATGTGTTTGCTAAGAACACAGTCTTTTAAATAATTCTTAAAGGGTTCGTTTAAAACCATGTAATAGATTGTCGTAATCTATTACACGAAGCTAGTAGGAACCTCAAAGTGTATTAAAAACATTTCAACATTCAGCAGTAGAGGGCAGCACTGCCCTTCATTTGCAAAATGTTGCGCACTCTTGAGAAGAAAAATAAAGGCAAAGCTCCTGACCCCTGTGTCTGTGTATTTACTTTTACTATATACTTTAAAAAACTGAGTATTTTTGTTATGGTTTAGGTGATTATGTAGAAAGAATGTCAGAGCCTGGATTGCCTGGAAGTGGTACACCAGGTAACTGGCAAAAAAACACGGAAGGTTTGAGGTCCCCAACTCAGGATATGGGTTCTGTCTGGCAAAGATAAACAGTAGCTTGACCCTGGGTAATCAGATAGGGTTATTGTATGAACAGACTTAATGCTCCTGCACTTTCTGGATAGAAGTCAATCTACTGAAATAGCAGGATGTGGTTTTAAAAAATGTGTGTAACTCGTATAGTCTTAGCCCTCATAACTACTTCTGAATTCTTATTCACTGCCTTTATTCTGCTGTGTTAGTGTTGCTCCCTGTTATACCTGGGTCAGGTCAGAACTATCTCAAATAGAGTATGTGTATTATGACTTTAAAGAATGGTGTCAGACATGATGGGTAAGGAATGTCTTTCATGGGACTGTAGTTGACTAAACAGCTGTGTATAAATTGTGAAATTGAAGCTTGTATGTTCCTCCTCATTCTGTCACAGTATGATTTGAGTTTTCCTAACCAGTAAATAGCAAGAAAAAATGATCTGTTATTTTGTACTAAAAGTTACTTGATGCTTTTTATCAGGATGACAGAATAATTCTAATTTTAGCAAATAGCATATTTGAATTCTGTTTAACCCTGAAAACTTTTTTGGCAGCAAATCTTCAGTGCCAATTTAAATAAATCCCACTAGGAATAAGCACTGGAAGACATTGAGTCTAGTTCCCAGCTCTGCCATGTGAAGTTGGGCAAATTACAACCTCTGAGCTTTCATTTCTTCATCGTTAAATGGAGATAATACCTCCTAGATTTATTAAAAGGGTCAACTTAGAAAATACAAATTAAAATGGTTTGAAAGCCATTTAAGCACCTAACAAATATTTCTATCACTGTAGCCCAAAGAGATTCCTGCCTAGAAGGCTTTATGTCTCTTCTTATTTTGCCTGAGATTCTATTGCCTGAGATTGTTAATTAACTTTGATGCATACTTAATATTTTCTCCCAACTTGGTTGCTAGTTAGTTCCTTGAGAATTGAAACCATCAGTTGCATTTCTTGGTATCCTCCACAACAAGGTATCTGTATTCAAATATTTGATTAAAAACATAAACCATAAGACATAATTGACTCTTTAAATTGTGGTAAAAAACATGTATTTACCATCTTAACCATTTTTAAGTATAATGTATATTAGTGTTTACTATATGCACATTGTTGTGCAACAGATCTCTAGAACTTTCCATCCAGAATTCTTTTTTTTTTTTTTTTTTTTTTTTTTTGAGACAGAGTTTTGCTCTGTCACCCAGGCTGGAAGTGCCATGGCACCATCTTGACTCATTGCAACCTCTGCCTCCCAGGTTCAAGTGATTCTCCTGCCTCAGCCTCCCAAGTAGCTGGGATTACATGTTCCTGCCACCACGCCTGGCAAATTTTTGTATTTTTGATAGAAATGGGGTTTCACCATGTTGGCCAGGGCTGGCCTCAAACTTCAGACCTCAAGTAATCCACCTGCCTCAGCATCCCAAAGTGCTGGGATTACAGGCATGAGCAACTGCACCTGGCTTAGCCATTTTCTATAAGCCTGAAAATGGATGCCAGAAAAGAAGGTACCGCTATAAAATGCTTTCATGAGTGATTTATGTCTAGCATACAATTAAACATTTATGAGAAGGAAATTATCAGGTTAAAATATAAACTCACTTGCCAATTATTTGATTTTCAGGATATCTGACTTTTGTTAATTATTGAAAATAAAGTATTATTTCTAATCACTATTGGTATCACAATAGCATTTTTATTTGGCAGGTATATGTGAGACCTGGAGTGCAGAGGGAAACTGTCCCAGAAAAGGACCGTGCATTGGCTGTAGAGAGTTCCGGAACTCTCACGATGGCAAGACTGAATTTCACTCTTGATATGTGCTTTTAAAAACAATGCACCTTTTCAAGCACAGATTTTGATCTGATGTCATGATTGTCAGTTATGTCAAATTTGTTTGGTATATTAAAAAATTGGTTTTCTCCTTTGCACAAAATAAATTCTAGATGGATATAAGATTTAAATATTTTAAACAATATAGGGAAAATATTTTTTAAATGTAGTGTTTGTTAGGGTAGAATAGACTTTTATAATCATAGCACAATCTCAGAAGCTATTAAGAAAATAATTGACTTTGCATAGCTATAGACACCATAAAGATGTGATAACATGGAAGAATATTTGCAACATGCTTATTAGTTACATCTGTTATTTACTCAGAGCTTCATTGTATTGGTGGAAAAAAGAGGATATAAAGAAATCATTCAGAAAAGAATAAATACAAATAACACCAATAAACATACCCCAAATCATCCTCATTATTAAATTGAAACCACACCAATTTATCAATGTTTACCCATCAGATTGACAAACATTTTTTAAATGTTGAAAAAATAGTGTTGAGGGGAAAGAGCACTGATATGCACTATTGCATGGGAGACTGTCAATCAATAAAGCCTTTTCTTAGAGTATATTTTGGTAATAACAGTCAGTCAAAATCAAAATGCACATGCCATTTGACCGAGCAATTTCTCCTCTAGGAATCTATCCTAAAGAAATTTATGCAAGTTTTTAAAGATAGGTATGGAGGCATAGAGTTGTGCATTGTAACTTTGGTTTAATAGAAAAGGAGTAAACAACACATGTATTATTTTTGTAACCTAAAAAAATCAAGTTTTTAGTGGGAAAAAAAACAGGTTTGAAGCAGGACAGTGGTCATGGAAGTTGGAATCCACTAAGGCATGTATAAAAACACACCTGCTGATCAACAAAAACAAATAAAACGTTTAAAAAACAGGCTTGAGAGACACTTCACAGGAATAGAAAATTAATACAGTTTCTAACAATAATAATGAAGTAGAGCAAACAGGAAAAAGTAATTCTCCAAAGGACTATGTATGTATGTAGTAACTTAAAACTTCAGATACTATGAGAAAGTATTTTTAAATAAAGAACAGTGTGGTGTGCTACAGTTTAGAGTTGATCTGAAATCTGGGGAGCTATTGACGCTCCTTAGTTAATAAAATAGTGATTTTTAAAAATATGAATCCCCGTTATCCGTAGCAAACAAACACAGGAACAGAAAACGAAATACCGCGTGTCCTCATAGGTGGGAGCTGAATGATGAGAACACATGGATACATGGAGGGGAAACAACACACACTGGGGCCTGTTGGGGTGGAAGTAAGAGAGAGAGGGCATCAGGAAGAATAGCTAATGGATGCTTGGCTGAATACCTAGGTGATGGGATGATCTATGCAGCAAACCACCATGGCACACGTTTACCTATGTAACAAACGTGCACATCCTGCACATGTACTCCTGAACTTAAGAGCTGAAGAAAAAAAATGAATCCCACAATTCTGTATCCAAGGAACTAGAACAGCTCCTGACATCCAATAGACAATAGTTATTGGCTAACGGAATGAATGAGGATATTTGCACCTGAGTTATTATAAGAATAGATGCAAAATTGCCTAATGATTATTACTTGGTCTGCGACAAGTGTTTAACAGATACTAGTTCACTACTTACACAGGCTTAACACATCACAAGAGTTTATTTAAAAGAATTTACCTAGTGCATATTATATGCTGGGTACTGTTCTAAGTTCTTTACAAGCACTAACTCATTCAAATTGTTTAACTGAAGTAAGTTGTATAATTATTCCATTTAACAGATGAGGCTATTGAGGCAAAGAGCAATTAAGCAATTTCCCCAAAATGCCACAGCTAGACAACAGTGGGGATATGAACAGTCTGGCTCCAGGGTTCATTCTACACTGTGCCATATTGCATCCCACGTGGTAAAAACTTACTGAATGGAAGAATGAATAAATTGTTTTTTTTTTTTTCAAATTATGCTTTTACCCTAGGGAGCTCAGAATATTTTATATCAAATCATGCCAAAAAATCATTCCCACAACTTCTCTTTGAGGTAGAGCATATTTCTAAAATCATGTTTTAGGGTACTATTGGTTTACCAGTTGTGTTTAAAAAGAACATGGGAGGTCATTGTTCCTATAATAAAGTCACTGTATTTGCTTTTTGATATCATATTAATTTCCATGACAACAGTTCCAAGTTCCAAATACAGAAACATCCTGCTCTAGAAATGGAAGAGGCATAGGACCTACAGATAATTAAATTAACAATGCCAAAATTATTTAAAGGGGTAAGGTTGTGTGTGTATGTTTTAATCTTTTGCGTAACTAAAGCAATATATCTCCAACTTTTTCAATCAGGAATCTTTTTTCTGTATCTAAGCTTTGTAGGCTTTTTTGGTTTGTTTTTGTTTGTTTGTTTGTTTGTTTGTTTAGATGGAGTCTCTGTTGCCAGGCTGGAGTGCAGTGGCGTGATCATAGCTCATCACAGCCTCAAATTCCTAGGCAAAAGCAATCCTTCCACTTCATCCTCCCAAGTAGCTGAGATTACAAGCACAACCCACCCTGCTGGCTAGCTTTTGTTTTAACTTTAGTTTAACCCCATTCCTAACAATAGCAATGTTTCTTTTTTCATGATTCATTCATTCATTTATTCATTCCATAAATATTTATTGACCATCTACTATGCATCAGCATTGCACTAGGTGCTAAGAATAACACGATGAACAAAAAGACAGAATCCCTTTCCTCACAGATTGTAACCTAATGGGGAAAACAGATAATAAGGGTATTGCACAAATGAAATACTAAGATTACTAAAATATAGCCATGTCTGACTGCCATATATATTAGTAATCTGGGATTAGTAATCTGAGATTACTAAGATACAGCCATGGTAAGTGCCACATATCTTCATGGAAAAAGTACATGAAAGCATAAAATAGAGGGAATTAATCTGGTTGAGACCAGTTCTTTCCCCGTCAGAATCTTCCCTCCAGCACGGATAGCATTCCCACTTCTAATTCCTACTCCAGCAGTACCTCTTAGACCCTACAGCTTGCACATATGACAAAGTTATGGAATCCAAGTTGGCAGCCAATGTTTTCAAGAGAAAATGGCCCATTAAAAATAATATTTTAAATTTATTGTCTTGTCATTTTATTATCACTTCTAGCTTTTTTCCCAAATGACAAAAATCTCACTTTAAAAATCTAATTTGTGTTTGTAAGATACAAGTACTTTTATCTTTGTGTTTCTGTTGGGAACTGTGAAGAATAAGACATTTCCTGTAAGAATAGCATAGATCTCTATTAAGTTAAAGGAAGACACAAATATTAAGAGAAAGGAGAACCAGAAACATCTATTTGTGTTTATTATTCTTATTCTACATAGGACAAGAATCTCTAAAAGTTAAAAGAAAAACATACTGGCACCACCCAAAGAGGACAGCCCTGTCATTGGTAGCACGTGGACATCACCAAGTGACATGCAGCATCTCCTTCATGTGTGATGGGCATGGGGTCCAGACCTAAGCTCCAAAGTCTCCTCAGGAAGACCATCATATTAAAAGAGCAGGTGATTGGCAGACACAGGTCAAGCTCCAAGTTGGGGCCTCTGGTTCCTGAAGGGAGGATTGGGCTGTGAGTGAGGCATGGAAAGCAGTGCAATGAGAACTAAAGGGTCCATGAGCTCCATCAGGATCCCCCAGAAAGGAAGGTTATATATAGTCAGAGGTAAGAAACAATATTGGCAAAGCTGCAGAATGATAGATGGTTTGACAACCAACAGCTTAGAATGCCTTCAATGCCATATTCAGGATGTGCCCCTGTTTAGGGCATGGGACCCTAAGATGAAGAACATCCTTGCTTAGCTGATGTAGAGGAAGAGCCTCTTTGTCTCCCTCCCTTCCCCACTCTGTATTTCCTCTTCTTTTCACTCCTTTGTTATGGCAAGTATATATCATTTCCATGACACGTAGTTTCTTCTAGGAAATTTCCTTCGCCCTTGTATTGAGCTCACTGACTTTTATCTAGGTATTCTAATCAAAGATCGGTCCTCAGACCAGCAGCATAGTGCCATCCAGGTGCTTGTTAGAAATGCAAAATCTCAGGCCCCACTCTAGGCCTACTAAATCAAGATGTGCATTTTAAGATGATCCTCAGATTATTCTCAAGCACAATAAATTAAACATCATTTTACCCCCATGAGCTTCCTGGACTATAAAATGGACAAGGTCATTCCTGATCCACCCAGCTCACAGCTTTGAAGGGAAGATGCTCTGAGATTTAAAAAAAAGAAAGCATTTTCAAAAGATAAAAGTGCAATATAATTATTAAAATACCAAATGTATTTGCACCCGAACAATTTGACTTATTCAAGCTTTTTTTTAGAATAAACAAAGACTAATCAATGACTATTTGTTTCCATAATTGGTTATATTAAATATTTTCTTGAAATGTTCTACAGTTCTGCTTTATTTTGTTTAATGTTTAGATCCATGATTCTCAATCCTTGCTACACATTAGAATTTTCTAAATTTTTCTGAAAATCCAAAGCCTGAGCCCTACTCCCAAAAGATACTGTTTCAGTGGGTCTGGGCACAGCCTGGATTTGCATAATTTTTTAAGTTTTTCAAGTGAATCTAACATACTGTCAGAGTTGAAAACCATTGATAGAGATGAGTCATGAGATGCGCAGAGTTAGATCCATTGTGTAATAAGCAAACACAGAAATGCTAAAGAGCTAAAAATGGCTTGAAAAATATGGCTTGATCTTTGCCACTGACCCTGCAAGTCTACCTCCAGCAATCTATCCTGCCAAAATATGTGTACGAGGATGTATATGCCTGAAGGCTTGTTGCAACATTGTTTGTAATAACAAACATAATGGAAACAATTTTAATGTCCACCAATTAGTGAGTCATTAATTACATAAGTAGGGCACATCCATATGATACAATACTGCACTGTTAAAATTAATGAGGCAGACCTATATGTACTGCTGTGGAAACATCTCCAAGATATATACTATTAAATAAAACAGTTACATAACAATATGTGATATATGATCTCATTTATGTAAAAGCTATGTGCATACATACATGCACATATATGTAAATGTCTAGAAAGATTGCTGAAGGACATGCACCAAATTGTTGACAGTGGTTACATCTGGGAATAGGAATGGGAGGGAAAGGGATGTTTTGCTATGCAAACCTCTAAACATTTTACAACAAAAACATATTCATGCACTACTTGCATAACTATTCAAAACATATTCCTGGGCTGTTGGCTGTCATACCATCTATAATACTGGATAATAAACTATTTATTATTTTAATATTACAATTTTGAATGAATAATTTTATAATAAATAATATAGTGGCTGCCAAAAAAAAGAAAAGCAAATCTAAATATAAACTCAAAACAAAAGCTCCTAGGACACGCAGGGCATTTGTTACGGAGCCTGTCACTTCTCGACTCTGAGATGGCTGGAATTGTGTTTTCCCGACTTCCCTGGATACCCTCCCTATCCAACAGTATGCTTGGCATTGACTCTAACAGCCTCTCTGGTTGCTTGGATAACTCACCCACGCAAGCACTGAACTTCTAGAAGGATCTTGATGTTAGTACTTTGTAAATCCTTCCTCAGCCCAGCCCTAAAAATCATTGGGGACAGACAGCCATCTACAACTCAGCCTCACTGAGAGTCAAGTCTCTTCCAATTCAGGCAGGTGAGAAAAGCACACTGATTAAGCTGCTGGAGGAGGGATCTGCATCCGGTCTAGGGAGAAATTCTCAAAGTCCTCTTTGAAATGGTGATTAAGCATTGAAGTGCATAATGAGAGAAACGACTTACAAATCTGTGCCTCTCAGCTCCAGGCCACTTCTTTTCCTCTGGGAGAAAATCAAGGATTTTGCCCTAATGGCATTGGAACAAAGTCAGGGCTGAGGCAGGACGACAGAGAGGGAGGCTTCCAGCCTGTGGCGGCCCTGCTGACAGCTCATTAGGAACTGTCCTTCTTCAGCTCCTGTTTCATTTCTTCAAGTTACAAAGCCTGACAGAGTTTGATGGAAAAACCAAGGTGGTAATGTCCCCCACGGCAGCTGAGGCCCTGCTCATCCATCTTTGTTTGACAGATACAGAGAGTAGATGTCACCTACAAAATGTTTCACTCACCTGAACCAAGTGTGCCAGGATGGCTCCGTCGCCCTCAAAAGACCCAACAGGAAGAATCCAGACCAAGGCTCACCTACCACAATTGAGATTCCTCACAAAAGAAAATCATTTTTAACAAGACGGTTCCTGCAAACCAAATGCTCGTTCAAGTTCTCCTCAGAAAAGTACATATAATGCCTACTAATTCAAAGAAAGTTACACTTTGATTCACAAACATCTCTTCCAGGTTACACCCTCCAGCTGGTCCTTGAGGGCTGGCGACCATTTAAGATCTGAGAAGTCAGCCTGAAGTTCCACACAGAGGGCCTGGGACTCTTAATTTTGCCGGATTGCCAGGAAGGGGAGTGTAATGAGACAAAAATGCCTCTCCACTCCATACAGCAGAAGCTGGGACACATCGGTATCCCACGGTCTCCTCAACTCAGCCTCTGTCAGTGGTTCTCCAACCTTAACATGTCTCAGAAAAATCTGTGAAGCAGACTTTTAAAATGATGTTAAAAAAAAAAATACAGATCCTGGTTCAGACTTGGAGCAGGGCCAAGGAATAGGCATTTTTAACAAACTCTCTAGGTGACTCTGGCTGCAGGTAATCCTGGGGCCCCTTTGAGAAGCACTGTACTGCCTGCAGCTGCCCAGGGAAGCACCTCCATCCAGGGTTCCTAACAGCACCCTCAAGCAGCACCTCTTGGGGACAGCTCCCCTCCCCACTGTCTGGCAAGCTCAGAGTTGGTTCTCAGCAGCTGTTCCTGTTAAAGGTACAGCCAGTTCATCTTCAGGGTTCTTCTGAAGATAACAACAGTCCCCAGAGACTACTCCCTGAAGCAGAGGCATCTCCCAGAAACAACACAGTGCCAGCTTCTCAGATGCCCATCACGAAGGCAACTCCCAATAAAGTTGCTACTGAGCCCAATACTGCCACGTGGCTTTGTCATTAGTAGTTGCTGAGTTTAGCCAATTACTTTTTGTTAGCTCCCAGGTTCTCAAAGCTTGCATGCATCAGAATCACCACTAGAGCTTAGTACGAGTCCATGGACCCAGGCCCCGTCCCAGAACCACCTCTGGGATCGAAGCTGCTTATCAGTAGTTTAACAAGCAACTAGATCACACACACCAAAGAGAGAGCTGATGACTAGAACAAAAGCAACAATCATATAAACACTAATATTTTTAAAGTCTAACCATTGTATTGCAAAAACTGAAACCTAGAATATTATTAATACAAACTCAATTACTGGCTCTCCTAACGACCCCAACAATTTTCCACTCAAGCATTCAAATGCTTTCTTAGAAAAGCCATTAGGCTGACTGACTTACTAAATATAAATATGCTGTGATTTTTAAAAAATCTGTATTCTAAAATCTATACTTTTTTAAATTAGAATTTATTTTTACCACTACAAAAATTATAGTAATAATAGTTAATATTCATTAAATTCTCATTAAGTGCCAGATGCTGTTATAGCTGTTATAAGCATTTCAGAGAAATTAACAGATGGGAGAACTGAGGCACAGAGAAGTTAATTTACTTGCCAAAGTTTGCACAGCTATTAAGCAGAACTAAAATTTGAAATCAGAGTTCAACTCTTAACCATTATATCACCTTGCTCATATTCATAATAACAGTAATTCATACAACAATTATTGTGGGACTGTTAAGTGCTAGTATTAGAGGTTATGCTCTAAGCATGCAGTGACAAGACAAATACAGTTGGTCTTCCCAATCTGCAGGTTCCCCATCCGCAAATTCAATCAACTGCTGACTGAAAATATCTGGGAGAAAAAAATTAAAAATTACAATAAAACATAGCAATACAGTATAGCAACCATCTATATAGAATTTACGTTGTATTAAGCAGAGATGATTTAAAGTACATGGGAGAATGTGCATGGGTTACATGTAAATACTATGCCATTTTATATAAGATCCTTGAGCATCTCCAGATTTTGGTATCTGCAGGGGTCCTGGAACCAATTGCCCCCAGATACCGAGGGACTCACAACTGTCCCAGCCTTCATGGTGCTAACAATCTTGTAAGCAATCTAAATGTGTAAATGAACTATTCAGTGCAGTGTGAGGAGAGCAGTTCCAGGAAATTGCTGGGTTAGATGCTAACACATTAGCCTAGACAAGGAAGATCAAGAGGGGTTTCTCAGAAAAAGTGAGGTCTAAGCTGAGATCTAAATATGAGCATGAATTAGCCAATAGAAAAGCAAGAGAAAGGGGGCTCACAGCTGAGGATACAGCAGTTCCAAAGCCCCAGAGTTAAGAGAGAGTATACCATGGTCAAAGAACTGAAAAGTGATTTGATATAATTAGAATGGAGAGGAAAGAGAGGTTTAAGCAATAAGACTGAAAAGGTACACTGGATGGGAAAGGTGTGTGGGTTGGCAAGGATAAAGGGAAGTTGGTCAATAGATATAGACTTACAGTTAGAAGAAATAAGTCCTGATATTCAGTTGCAGAGTAGGGTAACTATAGTTAGCAACAATGTATTATATACTTCAAAATAGCTGGAAGCCAGGACTTGAAATGTTCCCAACACTTGCAAATGATAAATGCTCCTGACCTGATTATTATAATACATTCCATGCATGTAACAAAATATCACATGTACCCCATAAATATGTAAAACATTTTGCATCAATTTTTAAAAAGATACACTGGGCCCAGATTTAGAAGCACCCTATAAAACACATTGAAGGGTTTTACTGTGTGTCTATGGAGATCCATTAGGTATTAGTCAAAGCATGTAGCTGAGGAGATTTGGTCTGAGCCAATGTGTGCCATGGGCACACAGTGGGAACTGAAGCTATGGGAAGATAACATTATCCAGTTAAGATCAAAAAGGGCCTTGGCCAGCAGCCTGGGATGTGCCCACATTCCAGGGATGGAAAGAGAATAGTCCCCAAAAAAGACTCAGAGAGGTAGTAAGAAAACACGAGAGGTGACAATGTGCCCCAAATCACAAAGCTAGTAAGTGGCAAACTTAGAATTCAAAACATCTCTAACATTCCAAAGTCATGCTCTTGACCTCAACATCTCTTAGTTTTCCCTTAGTGCTTAAAATTACAGTTGATATAAAATTTTACTTATACATATTTTTCTAGGAACTCATTTATACAAAAAAAAAATTGTTAAGGCATTTGTTCAGTGCATCCTTGAGTTGCATTAAGGAAGCAAACTTGTGAAACTTGCCTCTAGCTGCCTCCACATCTCTCCCTGGTGTGCCCTGCCATGTCTTTAGTTTGGATAGGCTTTCGTTCCCCCTAGGAATGTCCCCTAGGGGATAACCATGTACAGTCCATTGACAAATGCTTAGAATTTCTCTCCAGAAGTGCTCCCACAGGTGCACAAGGCACCTACAATTCTCTAAGGAGCAAACCAAACAGTAGTAATGATCTTGTTCCTTACAGCATGTGTGTCTTTTCCAAAAGAAAGATTAATGAATGCTCTGGTTGCTTCTATTGTTTATTGTTTTATCAAAACAATAAGTGCTCATTCTAAATAAAACATAAATATAGGATATATAACATTTCACAAGTATATAAAGCAAAGATTTTTTTTTTTTTTTTGAGTCTCGCTCTATTTCCCAGGCAGGAGTGCAGTGGTGTGATCACAGCTCACTGTAACCTCAGCCTCCCGGGTTCAAGCGATTCTCCTGCCTCAGCCTCCCGAGTAGCTGGGATTACAGGCACCCACCACCATGCCCAACTAATTTGTGTGAGTGTGTGTGTGTGTGTGTGTGTGTGTGTGTTTAGCAGAGATGGGGTTTCGCCATGTTGGCCAGGCTGGTCTCAAATGCCTGACCTCAGGTGATCCGCCCTCCTTGGCCTCCCAAAGTGCTGGGATTACAGGTGTAAGCCACCATGCCCGGTCAACAAAAATAAATTATTAAATTTCCCTGCCTGTCTCCCCCAACCTATTACCTATAACCCCATTACCAGAAATATCCATGGTAAACAATTTGGTATATACATATATATACACACATATATACATATAATTTTTAAATTGAAAGGATTCTATTATTTATATTGCTCTGAGACTTGCTTCTTAAACTACATAATGATCAAACTTTTTATGTCTGTGTATATAGCTTTACCTACTTTATTTTCTCCACATACCAGCCCTCAGTATGGAGGTGCCATTATTTCTTTAACCAGTCCTTTATTGATGACCATTTTATTAATGCCTACTAGGATTGCTTTCACTATTGTTTCTGGGTTTTCTTGGCCTGCTTTGATTTCACAGAGTGTGCGGGGGCCCAGAAGAATATTGTTTGGGCTAAACTCTGAACTAAGCATTTTTTGGAATTTGACATTTTTTGTACTTACCCTTCCTCCCTCTTTGAGCTTGTTGGCTGTTTCTCTCCTGCTGGTCCCTCTAATCTTGCTGTTACACAATTTAATGTATGTTTGTTGTTTTAAAGATTTCCTTACAGAGTCTAGGACTCTTTGAGGGATGTAAGTTCAGCAAATAAACAAACTATTGTCCTAACTTTACATTCTTATTTTAGAGGATTTCGGGAGCACAGGAAGAAGTTATCTTGTTATCTGGGAATCGGCTTAAAAACCTAAAGTCACGTTTGAACTGTGCTTTTCATTCCCTCTAAAGAACATCCTAGCTACAGCTTGACTGAATATATTTAAATTGAAGGCATATCCTATGACCTCAAAGAGCTAATAGTCTCCTACAGTCTGTTGGGGAAGCAAAATTGGCATTAGGGAAACAATTAGAGCACAGTTAAGTGCTAAATTATGTGATACAAGCCCCTGGGCAACAGTTCAGGGATGACAGGCTCAGAGGAGTTCTCTGCCTCCACGGGGAAAGTGGAACTTGAGCTGGGTTAGGAAGCAGGAAGTAACATTCTGAAAAGTCTAGGCAGAAGGTGGAAGGCTTTTCAAGTATGGGTAACTTCTCATATCGACTCGTTTTCTGACATTTTAAAGTTTTTGTTTAGGGTCTGCCTACCTCCATGAGAATGGAAGCTTGATGAGGTCAAGGACTCTGTCTTTATTGTTCACGACTGAATCCCCAGTTCCTGGAACAGTGCCTGGCACACAGCGGATGTTCCACGGATATATGAATGAACAAATGACCACGGTGTATATGAGGAACACTGAGAAGACTTTTCTGTCTGGGAAGAGGTGTCTCTCTGGGAGTAGGAGACTCTCCAACAGACCAGCAGAGGAGCAGTCGAGTGAGCCTCAAAACACAGGAGCAAGTGGAACCAGATAAACGGGATGTGGGAGCCACTCACAATTGCCAAGGTGGACCCTGTTTAGATTGCAATAGGGGACTTGAACCCGAAATCAAAACACAAAACAAACTGCTCTGCACAACCTACAGGACTCCCTGTACTTGGTCAGCCAACAGCTAAAGCTAGAAGAAGAAAAAAAGATTTGTTCAGTCCTACCCTACCTTTCCCTTGTTAAGAACATAGGGAACTATCAATGTGATTACATTACTTTTATTAATGCCTACTGGGACTGCATTCACTATTTAAGCAGATACATTCATTGCTGTCTCATATTGAGCCAATTGACAAACAAAAACTGGTCTGTTTTTTCATACACTGTTGTTTTGTAGGTTTATATTTGGTTTTCCATCCTATATTTGTGCAATTGATTGTTGGACCTAAATGCAGTCCTTTGCATTTTTTCCGGGTGCATTCTCTCTTATTGATTTGAGACCATCTTTCAGCTTATGGAATTCATTGAAAATCTTGATCCTATCATCAATCACAGCAGTTATCCTCTTAGCTTGGAGCATCCATACATGTGACCTGCAAATGCCCCAAGGATGTGGATGCCTAGATCTAATTTGGAGAATCCTAAGGGGCAAGGAGTGTTTGCCAGCTGACTTGCTCTCAGTCATGGGCAAATATGAAATGATGTGTGGCCACTAGGACGTGGATATGCAGGAAACTTCCGGGTGGAGTTGGGAAAGGAGTAACTGCTGGAATTCCAGGTTGAGGCAGACCCATGTCAGAATCTCTGGTTTAAGCAACCTGGAAAGATTTCTTCTAGGAAGCTGTGTTTTATAAGTATAAGGGGAAAAAAGAGCTTGATAATTTTTGAGGCCAGGCAGGAACAGGGAAGGGGCATGTTGTTTAGAAGCCAAACTAGGGCATGGGAAGAGGATAACCAGCCAGCTTAGACTGTTAGAGCTTGGGTCTCCTCGCTGGCAGGCAGATATTAAATTCACTTAGAACTAGGACTGCTGTGAATATCTTTCCCCTCTTGCTCTCGGGAATAAATCCTACTTTGGTGTTTTAAGTTGTTTCTCTTTCATTAGCCACTCCCCAGATTTTCACTCAAATCCTGCATCAGTCCCCTTTGTACCTTTCCTCTCACTCTGTCTCTGTTGTAAAATCAATTACAATTTGCTTACATCTCCAGTTATAGGGGTACATTTTCCATCTGCTCCAAACATGCACACCCCTGGACTGCACCCTTCCCCACTCCTCCTGCCTCTCCCACCCGAGCCGCCTCCCCATCAACTTTATCTTCCTAAGCAGCTCAGGAACACAGATGTTTTCACCCTGTTGCTCCAGCACAAGGGTATTTTCCCAGTGTCTCTCTGTGTGTATGCTCCAGGCACTGTCTCTCTGGGGAGGGAGAGAGTAAATGTTTTCATTCCAAACCCTCAGGGTCAGGTCTTGTTTGTCTAAACTGTGTTTGTTGCCGTAATTATCAGATTAGCTGATCTCTGACAGCAAGTTGGGGGTTGTAGTTATTAACCCTCTGTAGGATGGTTGCTGTGCTTTCTCATGGGAATACCTTTGGGAGGAGCTGTCATTTATCTTCTAACCTGGAAGATTTGTCTAGAATTCTTTTCACCAGCCCTAACAGACCTTCATAATTGTCTGTTCTAAGTAAATCCAACCATCTAGCAGGCTGTACTGCTGGGATCCAACAGGCATTTAGCAGAGATGGAGGGTTGAAAGGGCATCTCTCCAGGGATCTGCTGGGAAGAGAAAGAAATGGAGCTTAAAGAGGATCTGGATAAATAACTACAAACGGTGTCGGTGTCTCTTAGACGGAATAAGGAAGCCAGGAGTATGCACTGAACATCTTCGGCTTGTCCACCCGTCCCCTCCCCCTTGGCATAAATGCAGCGAGGCTACCAGGGCCCACTTAGCTTTGTTTGGGGATTTTCTGTTGTTTCCAAGATTGTTAAGATAATTTTTCACCACTGCTGTTTTAACAAAACTAAATGTGTAGACATTTGTGA
This sequence comes from Cacajao melanocephalus, assembly GCA_963573385.1. Lineage (NCBI taxonomy): Eukaryota > Metazoa > Chordata > Mammalia > Primates > Pitheciidae > Cacajao > Cacajao melanocephalus. Next base: position 40,933 of record CAUYLG010060087.1, on the reverse strand, counting down.
GTCTTTGTCATCAGACTCAAATGGCTGGGGCTTTCAAAATGTTCACATCTGCCATTACTTCTGCCCACAGCATCTTTGAACTTCTATGTGATCTCCAAAAACATGGTGAATACAGAGACTGCTCTCCTCTCAACTGCAACAGTAGTGATTCCTTTGCATTTTAATTAATTCTTTCACACATGAATAAGTCTTGTATCCTCAAATGGACCACAGACTCCTCAAGGACAAGAACTATCCTTCAGTCCCGTGCATTGGTTACCTGACAAATGACCCTAAATGCAGGTGTTTAATAAATATTTGTTGTTGACAGCATTTTTCCAAACTTCTTTTTTCTGTTTCTCATCTGTGTTCCTTTCTGGTTTTGTATTTGGTTCTTAGTTATTTATGATGTTTACAGATCCTTTATTTCTGGAACGGTCCTCCAATGCATACTCATCAACTCAATTCCTCTTCTCTCCAAACACACACACACACACACACACACACACACAGAGAGAGAGAGAGAGAGAGAGAGAGAGAGACAGAGAGAGAGAGAGAGAGAGAGAAACCTTTATAGACTATCTGTATGCCTAGTACTATACAAACTTATTCTATGTGTAGTATCTTATTTGAAACTGACCATGGCTTGTGAGATAAGTACTATCACATGTAAGGAGGCAGAGACTCAGAGAGTTAAGTAACATAAACAAGCTCTTACAATTGTTAAGTCCCAGGTGTGTGTGACTCTAAAACCCATATAAATCCCATCTTGCTAGTTACTAAAGTGGAGAAAGGTTCAGATCATTAGAGAAAACACATGTTTTGCTCAAAACGCAACTAAAAATCAACCAATCTATCTTCAGTATTTTTCCCCAACAAATATAGCTATAATAATTTCTTTGTAAAATTAAAAGAAGCTGCAACCCAATGAATACATCCTGGACAATATCTTATACAATGAAATCATTTTGATATTGTCTTAGCATATGTTTTAAGTGAATTTGACTCATTCATCCATGTCCATGCTGTTTATAAAGCTATCACTTCTTGTAGGCAATCATGATTTTTAGAATATTCTATGTAATCCACATGCTGATTTATCAAACCACTATTGAAAAGCTGCTGTTGACTTAGAATATCCTCATGTTCTGAGAAGACAAAAGTCTTTCCTCTGTATTGATGTTGCCAGGCCTGGTTCCAAATGCGGACAGGACACAGGCAGAGATTCTTGGGAGGAAATGTTCAGAAGCAGAATTGGTCAGGGAGTTTCCCTATGGTGCTCCTGGTCAGCCCTAGAAGCAGGTATCAGATGGGTTTCCATGGAAGCAAACAGCCAGAGAGCCAGCTCTTCTCTCCCTCGAGGGAGGTGTTCTGTTCATTATGCAGCCAGCTAAGATGCCATCCTCATCCCTCTTCTACCCAGGGTTTCCCTCTCTCTGGCACCGGCCTCCACTGCTCTTATATCCCTCACCACAAGCCACATAGGAGGGAGATCCAACAGATCTTGAATAGGCCAACTGAACTGTGTTTGTCAGTTCTCATAAGAGTCTGTTGTAGAGACATTCGAATGACTATTTTGTTCCCAATCCAGAAAACCTGTCCCAACTTGAATAAAAATTCACTTGGCTACATTAGGAAGGTTTTTACAGAGCCTGGGAAATGGAAAGAAAAATTATATAAGTGCCTAAAGGGAAATTCAAAGACAGGCTTATTTTTAAAGATAAAACATTCAGAAAAATAGAAAGGCAATTTTGGCATCTTGTGGAAGAGTATTGCACACATGTTGAGCAAAATGAGACCTATTCTTACGATAAAAGAATTTCAGGTTCCTAAAATGCCTTACTTGATCCTGGCTATGAATAGTCAGCCTGTTCTTGTTAAGATGTTTGAAGTGCTCAGGATATTTTCTGGCCCAGATGCCAGGAGATCTGACTGCCCCTAATAGCTGTGTGGCCTTCGGTGAGGCACATATCCCAAGACTTACCTGAACAGTTGGTATTGGACTAGACGACATCTAGGTTCTTTCTTTTGTTGGTGTGGCATCATACTCCGGGCCCCTATAGGGAAGCAAATAAGGAAAGTTGTTTAGAAAAATGACATTTTCTTGATTTAATTTTGCAAAATGCTTAGAATGGTGCCTAGCACATAGCAGTGCTAGAATTGTTAGCATCTATAGAAATAGAAGCTATTATAGACGTATTAGCTATTATTATCATTGACATGATGATGAGGATGATGAACATGCATCCATGCACTAGAGACACATTTTACCTCCATATCTGTAAATTTAAGAAAGAAATAATGCAGTATTCTGATAACTTTAAAGCCCTTGGTCTGTCTCTCTCTCTCTCTCTCTCTCTCTCTCTCTCTCTTTCTTTGACATGGAGTCTTTCTTTATTACACAGGCTAGACTCAAACTCTTGGGCTCAAGTGATCCTCCCACCCTATGCTCAGCCTCCAAGTAGCTGGTATTGTAGGTGTGCACCACTGCACTTGGCAAAAACCTCAGTAGAAAAGAAATGAGCCGCGGCTACTGAAAATTAAGAATAACTATTATCCACAAGAGGTGTTGCTGCCTCTTTGCAGAAATGATTCTCAGCCAGAGACTTCAGTATTTGGAGAAGAGACCTCTTATCTATTCTCCAGGGGTCTCAGACCATTCAAATCAAAGGAGAACAGTTGATAACCTTGTGATTAATGGAAGGAGTGTCTGCTAAGCAAACAACCACACAGAGATGTTTTCTTTGAAAATTCAGCTTTATTATTTGGCCGTGGGATGAATTGGGCTGCCTTGGGAAGTAGTGAGTTTCCCTTCCAGGGATTCAGGGATTCAAACATCAGATGGCTAGATGGACTGCATGACTTTGAAGAACCTTTCCCACAAAGTCTCTGATTCTAAAGCAAAGCCCACCTGGAATTACAAAGTATCACAATGCCTCTGGGCAACAGAGACTAGGCTTTAGCCAGAACCCCTGTTCTCTGAGAGCATAATATGACCCTGGAACATCTTACAGCTTGAATGGTGAAGCTGTGTCTTCTAAGAGTTTAGTAAAAAGGTGATTCATGGAGAGCATTACTAAGCAATGCCTTAGTTTATTCTCTTTTCAACTCTAATACCTAAGAACTGAAAGCACTAAGGGAATGTCAGAGCCACACAATAAGGGAAGGGCCAGAATCAGAATCCTGGTTTCCAGTCCAGGGCTGAACCTCCAGCTTTCCCTACCTATAAACCAATGGAGTTATCTTGGGCTGAAGATACTTTCTAACTATTTTCTGCCCATAGCAACAGTCCAGTAAAAACCTTCACTGAATATGAATAGAAACTCATACGCAGTATTAGAACAGGATGAATAGAGAATAAGACAGAAAAGAAAATAAAGAAAAGAACGGCAAAAGGGCAGAATATAAAGAATTGAAGAGACAGAGTACAGAAAATAAGAAAATGAAGGCAGTTTTTTAAAAAGTTTCTGCTCTGAATGTATGAGAGATGTACAGAGACAATATTTAAAGACTGCAAAGAAAGATGGCAACATGCATTACATACTAAGAAAGCTATACAAGAGAGAGTAATTAGGGCAAAAAAAGTTAGAAGTCTCTATAATTTAACCAAGATTATCTGATGAGAACATCCACAAGAGATGCTGCCTCTTTGCAAAAGTAATTCTCATCCAGAGACCTTAGTATTTGGAGAAGAGATGTCCTGTCTATTCCCCAGGGATCCCAGACCACCCAAATTAAAGGAAAACAGTTGATAACCACATAATTAGAAGCAAAGCTTCTGTTAAACCCCCCGAGGCCTTTACACTTGCCTTTTCTTTTTTTTTTTTTTTTTTTTTTTTTTTGAGACAGGGTCTCACTCTGTTGCTCAGGTGGGAGTGCAGTGGCGTGACTCGGCTCACTGCAACCTCTGCCTCCTGGGTTCAAGTGATTCTCCTGCCTCAGCCTCCCTAGTAGCCAGGATTACAGGCACTCACCACTACACCTGGGTAATTTTTGTATGTTTAGTAGAGACAGGGTTTCACCACATTGGTCAGGCTGGTCTCGAACTCCTGACCTTGTGATCTGCCTGCTTCAGCCTCCCGAAGTGCTGGGACTACTGGTGTGAGCGACCATGCCCAGCCTACAGTTTCCTTTTCTTGGAGGGCTCCCTTCCTTCCTCCCTTCACTACTCTCCATTTCCCACTTGTCGTTACTCTATTTACTCTTACTGTTAATGTGCAGTGATTGATCTGGAGGACCTTCAAAATCCCTTCCAACCCTCTGAGTCCATAATTCTCTACATCTGCTTTCAGAGTACTCCCTACTGTCTCCTTTACTGGGATCTGAGGTCCAGGGAATAGTGTAGCAGTATGTGGTGGGCACAAAGATGACTCATGTGACAGCTTGAATGCATTGCCATGGCTTGGCTATCTCTTTGCTGGTGGAAATAATCTGGAAGAGTTGGTTCCAGGTCCATGGAGAGGTTGCTTGGTATCAGATAGTAGTCAACATTGGAAGCAGAAGCCATGTTTCAAAATAGCTGAGAGTTATTTTATTAATGACAATAAGGGGGATGAACTAAGTAATTTGAAGAGCACTTAAAAACAAAATCATAGAACCTACCCTTAAGGAACTCACAAACCAAATGTGGCAACTCTAGGTCCTACACATTTATAATAATCATTGCTGCCTGGTACTGAGCTCTTTCTAGGTGCTGGGTACTTCTAAGCATGTGACATTTGCCAAGTTATTTAATCCTCATAACATCCAAATGAAGCAAGTACTGTTGTCATTCCCACTTTACAAATGAGGTAGTGGAAGCCCAAAGATTACATACTTTACTACTATCAGTCAGCTTGCGACAGACTGGGATTCAGATACTGCATGCTTGGAGGCACATTACTAGGCTGCCTTCACAAGTCCCCTTTTTGCATCATCCAAAATCCGTTTAATGACTCAAGATTGATTGAAAGAGAACTGAGGTCCTCCGATTCATCTCACCCTGACTTTAACACTACTTTCAAGAACTCATGTTTGGGGAGCTGCTCCTATGAGTCTTTTCTCACCACGTCATATGTGATACAACCTGCTTTAACCTGTCTGATCTCTTACCTGTCTGAACCTGCAGATGCCCACACTGAGGGATTCTCAGCCCTGAAATCTGCCATGTCTTCCCCTCACTTCACCAATCTATCCATGACCCTGACTGCAACAAGCCTTTGTAGCAATGGCAATGTTACCCCAAACTGACTGGAGATGGCCCTGACCTTTGGGATTCCCACCTGTGCTACTTGTCCTGTTCTCAAATCAAATGAATGACCAAGTCAAGGATCATAAACCATCTTCAAGATAAGAAGTCCTGCTCTCCAGCATCTTGTCGTCTGATCCCAGGCACGGTGTCTTCTTTTTAAATGCTTTCTGCCCATAGCAGCAGCCCAATAAAAACCTTCACTTGGACTCTATACTAATTTAGAGTTAAAATTACTAGCTTTGTGAGATTATGCAAAGTATTCATGTAACTAGGATTTGGGGAGAGAAGAGGCAGAAATGTTTTCCTATAACAATAAATAATATAGCTATTGCAAATGGTATTATCATTTTTTACTTAATCTAACAATACTTTTTCAACCCAACTTGAAGATTATAATTATCTGAAAAGAAGGATATTAAAAATTATAATTCAGACTTTTTTAGACCAACTTAGTGGCCCCACCCTGCCTTCCCCATGCCCTCCAGGCATCCAAGAATGTGGAATCAGCATGAATAGGGCTGGGTACCCTGTGAATACCCAGTAAATATTAACTGTCTAAATGAATTAATCTATTCACCTCTGGTATAAGTACTTTTGCTGTCTCTCAAATTCAAATCATTTCCTCTCCTTTTACTAACACAGGCATTCATGCATTTAATTCAAACAGTTATTTACTTAGGGCTATTACGGCCTCCACAAATGCACAGTCTGGTAATGGTGCAAGGCAGTAGCAGAATGAGTGCTCAGATAAGGGCCGCAGCAATGGGGAAATAGACCTCAGGAGACCTGCCTCAACTGTAAAATTGGAGTATTTACACCCAGTTCCCAGGGTCATTGATAACACTGAATGTTTTGGGGGTTTGTTGAGCACTGTGTGTACAAACCTCTTCAATTCTCCCTGATCTCCTACATGGGAGAAAGTGGGACTTTAAAGGGGCTGAACAATTTGCCCAGCTTGAGGTCTCACAGCTTGCAGTGGGCAGTGCTGGAATTTGAATGCACTCTTAACTCTTCTTTACAATATCTTGTTTGTGGGCGTGGCCTCGAGGATTAAACTCCTGTCAAGTTCCTCTCAGTATGTCAGTTTCCCCATCCCCTTGTCAGCAGAGGAGGACACTAAGTTCCAGGTGTGGAAACTGGTCATGTAACCTTAACCCTGGAGAAATGTGAACGCCATCTCCTGAGGGCAGTTGTCCACTAGCCACTAAGACCTATTGTTGTCCCAGGAAGGAAGAAAGAATTGGGATTCTGCTTCCCCTTGGGGGGACTGAGGAGTGGAACTGCAGCTAAATCAATGGACTTTGGGGTCTTGGGGGGAAGAGTGGGAAAGGAGCGAGGGATAAAAGACAACAAATATGGTACGGTATATACTGCTTGGGTGATGAATGCACCAGGATCTCTCAAATCACCACTGAAGAACTTACTGGTGTAATCAAATACCACCTGTACCCCAATAACTTATGGGAAACAAACCCTTAGCCACTCTGGAAGGACTGCAGTTAAATTATGAAGAGGAGCAGTGCATCTACTGTCAGTACATCTACTTGGATGCTTTTGTCTTTTCTGGTTGTAGTTTGGTTTCATACTCTTTCTTAGAAAATATTCCTTTACTTGTGAAAAGTGCTATCTTGTTTCTGCTGAAAACAGAGACAAAGGGGATTGACTACACTCATGTTGGCTCCAAGAGAGGATCAAGGTGTCCTTTGGGTTAGATGTGGTGACAGCAGCTGGAGAACTGGGGGAACCTGAAGGAGCTGGACAGACGGAGAGGGGATAGGGTGGGAGACAAGTCCAAAACCAGGATAACTCATCTCTTACTGCAGGGGATTCTACTACCAGCTCTTCCCAGCAGGCTTTTTCACTTCCCCACAAAAGGCAGACAGTGCCCCAGGAGGTCAGAGATGGGGCTATCCTAATGCCTTGGGGTAGGAGGAAATCACTGGATGGAGGCAGTGGAGAAGAAAAAGAAAGATCTTATCAAGCTTCAGGGCTAAGGACACCAGCTGTGAGATTTGAACAAGTTATTCAATCTGGTCGAGTGTCCTGGTGTGTGAAGACAATGAGACACAGGCTTCACAGGGAAGCTGTGATGAGCTAATGAAATCGCAGGTGATGGTCGAGCACCTGATGAAGGATGTGACACTCAGGCTGCAGCCTCAATACATGGGAGAATTTGGCTTCTGCTGTATCCTGCCCAAAACTTAGCTGGGCTGTTCTGATCCTCCCAAGAAAATGTATGATGACAGTAACTCTAATAGCCACTAAAGTTAGACAATTTGGGGAAAAGGAAAAGGAGAAAAAGGAGCTGCAAAACAATTCCATTATCAGGGAGGGCAAAAATGGAAAGGAAAATTTTAGAAAAAAAGTAACACATAGTAAATCTAGAAAATAACCTAGAGTGCCTCACTAGAAAGTCTAAATTTAATCTCGAAAAAGAAATCTTGGTGCCTGGGGTAGAAAAACCAATCATCTTGTTGGCTGACTGTAGAAGTAAGATGATTAAAATAGCAATAGAAAAGAGCTTTAAAAAAATGATGGTAAAGGAAAAAAGGGAAATTCCACACACGACTCCTAATTTTAAAAAATTATAGTAAAATATTCATCACATAAGTTTGCCATCTTAACCACTTTTATGAGTAGGGTTCAGTGGCATTAAGTGCATTCACATTCATCACCACCATCCATCTCCAGAACTCTTTTCATGTTGCAAAACTGAACCTGTGTATCCATTAAACACCAACTCCCCATTCCTACCTTCCCCTACCCCCTGGAACCACCATTCTGCTTTCTGTCTCTATGAATTTGACTACCCTACGTACCTCATATAAGTGGAATCATACAGTATTTGTCTTTTTTGTGATTGACTTATTTCACTTAGAGTAATGGACTCCTAGCTTTTTAACTAGATATTTTCCAGTCATTTACAATGTGATGTATGGATATAAGTCATAGTACATTTTTTTTAGTTGTTGAGATGGAGTCTTGCTCTGTCGCCCAGGCTGGAGTGCAGTGGTGCGATCTTGGCTCACTGCAGCCTCTGCCTCCCAGGTTCAAGCAGTGCTTCTGCCTCAGCCTCCCGAGTCACTGGGACTACAGGCATGCACCACCATGCCCAGATAAATTTTTGTATTTTTAGTAGAGATGGAGTTTTACTGTGTCGCCAAGGCTGTTCTTGAACTCCTGACCTCAGGTGAATGTTTTAAGTAAAGTGAAAATTCAAATCCTACCAGGCTGGCTTGACCCAATGTCAATTTCCATAATGAAAATGGCTCTCCCCAGATGTGGAAGAGGAAGTGCATATAGATGCAACGTGATCTCAATGAAACTCCAAATGCAGCTTCTGGGGCCACGAATTTCTGCCCCTCTCTTGAATTTGTGTTGCCACAACGTAAGAGTTCAGAGAAGTGTTGACAGCATCTCCCTTTATGCTTTCTGTAGGGTCCATCTAATTATTACCCCTTCCCTGGACATTCACAATAACTATATGCAGGCAGGCCATATGTTAAACTACTTATATTTACTGAGAACTTACCATGCACCAGACACAGTCAACATTTCAAAGTGGACAATTTTAAAGAGAAAACTGTAATGGGCAACATAATCATCTCCTACCATCTCTGTTCCTTTCTTTCTCAGATTATGAAGTAGTTATGGAATTTGAATGGCTTGACTCTTCAGCTCCCAAAATGAACTTTGATTGGTTTAACTAGCTACAGTGATTGATTTGGAAATGAGCCCATGACATAATTTCAACTTAGGTGAACTAGGAAGCACAAAGTCTCAGACATTCAACATTGAAAGAATAAGCAGTCTTAGGATGAAGGCAGTGCTACGGACACCAGAGTTCCATGGTTCAGGCTGTTTCTGATCCTGTTCAGCATCAACTGTTCCTGACAGCCACCCTAACTTGCCTCCAGTTTCCTGAGCCAACAGATGCCTGTCATTGTTGAAGCTTCTTTGAATTGGGTATTCCGTTACTTACAACTTAAATCATCCTCACTGATTGCTATGTATTTAATTGTTCTCCTCCGCTCTCCACCAATCCATATGCTGAAGCCTCAACCTCCAACATGATGGTATTTGGAGAGTGCGACTTTGAGAGGTAATTAAATTTAGATATGGCAATGAGGATGGGACCTTCCTTATAAGAAGTGGTACTAGAAAGCCTCCCTCTCTCTCTCTCTCTCTCTCTCTCTGCCACATAAGAACATAGCAAGAAGGCAGCCATCTGCAAGCCAGGAAGAGAGCCCTCACCAGAACTTGACCATGCTGACACCCTGATCTCAGATGTCCAGCCTCCAGAACTGCAAAAAAGATAAATTTTCATTGTTTAAGGCACCCAGTTTATGGTATTTTGTTATGGCAGCCCAGTCTGACTAATACACTGACACAGGCATGTTAAGGTATATGCTACCAGCAGAGTGGTTCAACTGCAGGTCCACACTTACCCAGTGAAGGTGACTCAGCCTAGAGTGTGACTCAGTCTCTTCCCAATTCTCTCTGCATCACCCCTGGGAGAGTCAGCTCCTCCCACAACTGCAGTCCCGAAATAATACTGCAAACAAGGTGCCTGTGGAGAGCTGAGAGAGTGGCAACATCAATTAAATAAATGAAGAAAAAGAGGAACAAGGAGGAACAAGAGGAGGAGAAGAAGGAAAGAAGAGAGGAACTGTGGTGAAGAGTAGTACTTCTCGCTCATCTCCACCAGAACAGCGGAAAGCACACCATCAGGACGTCGCAGGGTACGGCCAGAAAGGCCATTAACATTCGTACCAATGTCTTTGAAATCTTGTATTTTATCATAAAAAGTCATGCAGTTTCTGTAATCTACTTCATCATGTGCCTTTATATTTTCTATATCAAAATGTCTCCCTAAAAATCTTTGAGAAGGGCCATTTTATCCCAAATCTTTGAAATAATTTCCTAGCTCCACCATGCTTACCCTGGGATACTCACACCACAATTTGAGAAGCACACATGCATCAGAAAGAAGACCGGACCTAGAGTTATAAATCTAAGTTATTTTCCAGTTCCATCCCTTCCTGGCCTTGATCTTGAAAGATCACTCATCATCTTTAAGCTTCTCTGTCATCATGAGTAAAAACGAGGATGACACCGACACCTTCTCTCCCTTTCTCCTAGAAGCATCAAGCTCCAAGGAGTTAATGTGAGTGAAAGGACTGGGAGAGTGGGAAGTCCTGACCTTATGGTCATGTAGGGTATTTTCCCAAGAATACTTTGGAAGTTTCCTCTAATTTGTTCTTGAACTAATCTTTCCTATTCACTCTGATACCTTTTTGTCCAACCCTTGTATCTGTGCTTGGAAGAGCAGAGGAAACAAAAAGAGTAAGGATTTATATTTATAGTCACTTGTCAATAGGAGTGGAAGAGAAGTCAGTTTCTTATTTTTTTTATTTATTTTTGAGATGAAGTCTAGCTCTGCAGCCCAGGCTGGAGTGCAGTGGTGTGATCTCTGCTCACTGCCACCTCCGCCTCCTGGGTTCAAGCAATTCTCCTACCTCAGGCTCCTGAGTAGCTGAGATTACAGGTATGCACCACCATGCCCATGAGATGGGGTTTCACCATGTTGACCAAGCTGATCTCTAACTCGTGACCTCAAATGATCCACCCACTTCGGCCTCCTAAAGTGCTAGGAATACAGGCGTGAGCCACCGCACCTGGATAGATTCTTATTTTTGAGTGATCTCTACATCGCTTCATTCCCTTCATGTCTGCATCTTCCACCCTTATTATGGTATCTCAAATTTCTCTACTTAAGGGATTCCGAGCCTATATCCCTCATACTTGCCTTATAAACAAATCACCTAAGATACAGGAAGGCAAGTGAGTTCCATCTCCAGCACCAGCTGTGGTTCATTCATTGCATAGACATTATATTGAGAAGAACCACTCAATGGGAAAGAGCGTAGATGGGTTAGAGATGTCTGCACAGGCAGGCAAGTGAGAACAGCCACATTTGTGCCATCACTAGCTGTCCTTGGTTGACAGGCTCAAGATAAGTCAACTCTGAAAAGTGCTGGATGGGTGCGGTGGCTCACGTCTGTAATCCCAGCATTTTGGGAAGCCAAGGAGGGCAGATCACTTGAAGTCAGGAGTTCAAGACCAGCCTGGCCAACATGGTGAAACCCTATCTCTACTAAAAATACAAAAATTAGCTGGGTGTGGTGGCATGCACCTGTATAATCCCAGCTACTCAGGAGGCTGAGACAGGAGAATCATGTGAACCTGGAAGGCGGAGGTTGCAGTGAGCCAAGATCGCACCACTGCAGCACTCCAGCCTGGGGGAACAGAGTGAGACTCTGTTGTAAAATTTTTAAAGTCGCAATTATTGAAAGCCGAGAGGTTTTTAGAAAAATCTCAAATGTAGGGGTTTCCATCCTTGGGGTCTTGACTTGTGGGGCATTTACAAAATCAGTAATAATGACTTACATCTTATTTTTGATAATATGGAGGCCCAACTCCTTCTCTGTGATAGGGTTGTCAAGGTTCTTTCCTTTTGTGTAGAACAATATCTATTCCATTCACTAATGGTGCATCATGCTAGTTGCTGTGATTGACAATTGTTGAAGTCACAGAAATTTCTGGAATGATATTGGTCCACCTGACAGTCCAGCATGCCAATTGAACCCAGAAGCAATTGTGGACTTGAATACACAGTGATGACCTACGATAAGTGACTGTTTGCAGAGAACAATGCTAAAAAATAAACTGTTGGTGATTAAGGGCCTAGGAATCACTGTTCTAATGAAATATGACATCAATCTTAATGTAACTGCTTCAAATCCTATCCCATAATTCTGAAATTTTTAGGGGTTTCAGATTTGGATGAATGCACCGTGAGTTTATTTCAAAACGCCTATTTCTATTTCAGTATGCATTACTTGAGACTTTTTTGAAAAAACAAACAGCTTCTATGAAATAATTGTCTTTTTGTTGCGGAATTCTAAAGGGTTTATGGACTGTGTACATGCACTGCGTTTAAGCTTTTAGTTTATTTGACTGCTTTGGTGCTTTCAGTTTGCCAGAAAGCAGGCCCTCACAGCTGAAAGGCCCAGCTGGTGTTCAAAAGCCGTTGATTTGCCTTGTCGGCTCTTTAGGCAACCAGGCTTTCTAGGTGGGGAAGTCTTAGGGCATTTGTTTCATTTTGTTCATGTCCTACTGTGCTTCAACATAAAGCTACACAACAACCATGACATAATGATTACATATTTTGGGAATTTCTTTCTGTTTGACTTTTCCTGGGTTTTGTTAGGGCCTACCATTTCTTTTTTTCAAGACAGAGTCTCACTCTGTCACCCAGGCTGGAGTGCAGTGGCATGATCTTGGCTCACTACTGCAACCTCTGCCTCTCAGGTTCAAGCAATTCTCCTGCCTCAGCCTTCTGAGAAGCTGGGACTAAAGACATGCATCACCTTGCCCAGCTAATTTTTATATTTTCAGTAGAGACGGGGATTCCCCATGTTGGCCAGGCTGGTCTCGAACTCCTGACCTCAGGTATTCCGCCCACCTTGGCCCCCCAAAGTGCTGGGAATACAGGCGTGAGCCACCATGCCCAGCCGGGCCTACCATTTATTTCTATCTGAGCTTCCCTTGCCAGTGCACTCTTGCATTTTAAGTAATAGCCATTGAAGAAAAAGCTGTGAAATGAGAACATTTCAGAGAAAAATCACCTTAAAGAGTGACAGGTTGAGGTTTGGGGTAGTCTGTGGGACCCTGTGCCTGGAAGAGATGACAGACACCTACGTCTCTCCTAAAAGCAATGGGGAGGTGGTCAGTAATAAGGAGCTTCTCTATGATACTTTTCCTGCTCCCAATTTCTTTTCCTGTTCTCTTAAATTTTCTCCCTCTGTCTTTCTCATTTCCTTTGGTTTCTCTCCTGTCCTTTTTTTCTAATTTCCCTTTGTATTATCTTGCTTTTTCTCTTCTTTTTTCTTCTCTCCCTGATCCCTTCATTTCTGTCCTATCTCCCATCCTCTGCTCTTTCTGTGAAAACCATTTTCCCTTTATGGCATCAGACTGTGTTTCCTAAAGTGTATTCCACCAAGCACTGGATCCACAGGTTGTTTTGTGGAAAATAAAAAAGATGGGTCTGAAGCAGGGCCATCAGTGGTTCAATAACCTCAGGAAACAGTGCAGACCATGTCGGCCTCTTGGAGCATCCACATTCCACAGGTTCTGAGAAATTCTGCTGTGAAGAAACTGTCTTTATCCCAGTGTTCCCCAGACTTCCTAACCTCACTGTCTTTTTCCTTCCAAAGAAATGAATCTCATTGAGAATCTCTGTGGTAGAGCCTCTTGTCTTCCTCACTTTGCAGCTTCTGAGCACTTCTTTCATCCAGCCAAGCCTGATGTCAGAGTGTCTTCTCACGTGCTGAGGGCCACGACAACCAGGGTCTCCCTTTTGGTCAACTGCCTTCACTGCCCACTATGCAGCCACCTACACCGCTCAGACTTGCAAAAGTCCTGTATTGGTCATCTCTTGTGTTAAACATTTAAGTTTGGTTGTTCTTTTTTTCTCTAAAAAATTGTCAAAAATGATTTTTGAAGAATACTATGCAGTGTGGCAGAGGTACCAGCAGCGTAATATTTTGGTTCCCTGATGGTAGTAATGTAATTTAGTATCACCGTTGCAAAGGCAATTTAGTAACACGTAGCCAAAGCCTTAAAATTCTGTTGAGTGGTGGGGCAGGCACAGTGGCTCATGCCTGTAATCCCAGCACTTTGAGAGGCTGAGGCAGGAGGATCCCTCTGCCCCAAGAATTTGAGACAAGACTAGGCAAGACATAGCAAAACCCCATCTTAACAAAAAATAGAAAAATTAGCCAGGTATAGTGGGGCATGCCTGTAGTCCCAGCTACTTGGGACACTGAAGTAGGAGAATCACTTAAGCCCAGGAGGTAGAGGTGGCAGTGAGCTGTGATCACGCCATTGCACTCCAGCCTGGACAACAGATTGAGATCCTATATCAAAAAAAAAAAATTCTATTTGGGGGACTTCAGCCTAAAAAAACAATTAATAATGGAAGCAGAGTTAGCTGCAAGGATTCTTTACTGGAGCGTCTTCTGTAATAGCAAAGACTCAGGAACAATCTCAATATCCAGTGATGGAAGATAGTTTGAGTATACTGTAGTATATTCAGATAATCAGGTAGCTCTGAAGAGTGGAGTTTTAGGAGGGTATTTAAAATAGATGCCCCAAATTAATTTTCTGTAACAAACATACAGACACCCATTGCGATCCCATTTCTGTCACATCAACATACACTGACTGACATATGCATATAAATATTTGAAAGCTGGGAAGAACAGTCACCAAAATTTGACAGTAATCATTGCTTCTGGGGTAGTTCATTTCAGCTTCTTCTTGTTTATCTGTGCTTTCTGATTTTTATATAAAGAGCATATGTTTTTGTATATTGAAAGGAAACAATAAATTAGAAAAATTAACAAAAATAGTTGATGATTTTTTACATGCTTTGTTACCATTTAAAGTCCCAGCTTACTCCAAATAGGGTCCTGTCAACACCAACTGGGACTTTTCTATCTCTTGGGGGGTAAGTGCTCCATGAGGAAGGTCAAAGAGAATGTCAACCTTCCTTCTGCTATCTGAGGAAATCTGGACATGAGAGCCAACTTCTAGGTTGTGATGCTGCAATTTACTGAGAAAAAAAAAGATCAACACACCCCACCATCTATTTATTTAATATTAAAAATAATATTTCACTGAGTTTGGCTGGCGTCAGCCCGAGCAGTTACTCATACAGGAATTCAAACAAAAGCAGCATTGGCTCTGGGCCAGTGGGTTGGTGCTGGGTGGTCCATGTCGGTCCTTAGCTCAGAGCAGTTCCTAAGGCTGCTTTGAGACCTGTTTTGGGTTGGGGAGATGATGTATTCATTTATTTATTAGAAATGTTTTAACAGGAAATGCTAATAGTTTGCACTGAGGGAGAACTGCCCTGGAGACAGCTGGAAGAACCCAACAGACATCGCTGGGGAGGCGACTGCTGCTCACGGCCTTGGAATTAAATCAGGGTCTGTTGCGAGAGTCCACACTGGAACCCAGCACACTAAAGTCAGCAAAAACAGTTTGATTGCTCTGCTTCAGGACAGAGCAGGAAGGAGCAGTTCCATTTTTTCAGCTGCCCTGGCTCTCTTCTCTGTTGCCATTTGTTTCTCAGGAACCTAATGGTGTATTTTTCATGTAACTGTGAACACAGATGCCGGCTCTGCTAGGAATAAACAGGCTCTGTGGACATAAACCTCCAGGTGAGGTTGCATGAACCAACGTGTAAGCAGCACATGTGTAACTTGAACCCATGTTGAGCGTGCCTGTGGGCTGATGGAGTCACATGCGAGTTCAGGGGTTATATGTGCTTATCCTTTCCATGTATGAGGACAAGTGAAAGATTAGTGTTTACAAGGGATTCCAGGTGTGTCCTCAAGCTCCAGGGTGCATTCCATTGTTAGAACACATTCATGGGTATTTTGTGGAACCACAGAGAAAATGAAATATAGAGGAGGGTACAAATCAAGCATAAATGTCTGCATATGAGAGAAATATGAGCTGTTTTGTGCCTTTTTTAAAAAAAAAATCCTCCTCTAGCTCTTTTGGAAGTGTGTGGAACTTTACTCACGTGGGAAGAGCGTGATTACAGTGCATAAGGAATGGGGTTGTCTCACCCATTCTGGCACGACAAAAGGGCTGTTCCTGTGTTTCCAGATAACAATGGAGGTGAAGCCTGACCCTGGAAACCAGTCAAGATTCTCAGAGATAAACTCTTGGGCAGCAAGAACATAGTCAATGAAAAGAAACTGACCCTTTGCCTCTTGAGTCACAGAATTCCCACAAATGCTGTGTCCTCGTCAGCTCTGGCAGGACTCACCACCAAAGCCCCAGACTTCGCCTCACTTTATAAACAGTATGGAGGGCATTGCTGGAGTCTCTGAGGAGGGGGCTGTGCTAGAAGTCAGGGCATCTTCACCTCCAGTACCTCAAAATATAGGATGCCTCCCTCCCTCCCATTTTCTTCTAGAGGTTAACTTTCCTTCCAGGCTCGCAAAGTTATGAGAGATCCCCTTAAACAGCTTTCCTCTGGCAGCATGGTCTGCCGCTGCTGAAAGTATCTCAAGTGAGCCTTTAACCTGACAGATTGTTGGTGTTTTAAATCCTGAACCAAGAGTCTTTGGAAGGACTCGCCAGCCTTAAAACTAGGGGCAGGAAGTTTCAGGGCAAGGGTGGTAGAGGACCTGGGCTAGGGTGAGGAAGGCGGGAGCGAGAAAAGAGGAGAAAGAGGGATTTGCATCAGTGACAGTGGAGGAAAGCAGTAGGCTGGAAATTCATTACGTGTCTTGTTTAAAGTCCAAAATTAATCAATCTCTTGGAGCCTCAGGTTCCTCAACAAAATGAGAGTGTTAGAGTTTCTGGATTTTAAATCCAATGAACTAGAACTTCATTCCTTAACCACTGCTTTCCTGTAAAACCCTCAAAACCATTAAGCATTGTATAAGCCACTAGAACAATGGTTTTCAACATTGGCTCCATATGGAATCACTTGGAGAGCTTTAAGCAACATTAATGCATGAATTCAGTTCCTGAGATTCTGATGGAATTGGTCTGGATGAGACCTCTCTCTCCTTTCATGAGTCCTCTCTCTGAAATACAGGTATTGTCAAAAATTCTGTCTGTAAACCCCATATTTCTATTTTTTTCCTCCATTTTTCTTCTTATTCACTCCTACATCATTAACTATCACTTATTTGAGCATGATGCTCAAATCAGTCTAAATCCATGACTTATTTATCCAGCTTTCTTTTGTCCATCTATATCTAAATGATGATGTTCTAGCTTCCAATTCATGTTCAGTTCCAAACTCAACATCTTACCCCCAAAGCACTTTTATTTCTTGATGGTATATCTCCCATTATCTTATCACCAAGGCTCCAAATCTTAGTGTTATCTTTGTTTGATGAATTTTAAAATGTATTAATATGAGCATGTTCCCAATCTCTCTGCCCCTACCCGTAAGAGAATGTTGTCTCTGATAGCTTGGCTAAGCCTGCCCTCTTAGGAGAGTTCTGCCTTTTTCAGGATGGTCCCTTGAGTTTCATGATTCAAAATCAAGAGAATGGATAAACAAAGATAAGACTGAAGAGGCAGAAGGAAGGAAAGAAAAGAACAAAAGACAAGCGCCTCATGGGCTGAGGCTTTCGAGAGCGTTTCCAGGAAAAAGAAATGGAAAGTAAGAGGTTAGAAGAGTGAGAAGCTCCAGAGCTGATGAGTTCTAAGTACTAAAGACAGAAAAGGGAAGTTGAAGAATTGTTCCTAAACTATGAATTGTACGCTTTTTAAAGTTCTTAGAAAATGGCAAGTAAAATTTTGAATTAGTTTTAAAATGCTTTTGATTATTAGACTTTTTTTTAGTTCAGTGTTGCTTTGAGACTGAGCTATGTGGAGGTACAGCTTATATTTGGATTATACAAAACACCTCCTTTTTCTTCAGTTATCATATCAAAATGTTGCCAAACCCTGTAATTTTTCCCCTTTCAGCCTTATCACTCCCTATGTCCCAGCAACATCATAAGCTCCAGCTAGACTGCCTACTTTTTCTCTAAGCATATCTCAAAATTTTTTCCTTTGGACTTTGGCTTATTCTGTTCCCTACACCCAGAATCACTGCCCATTTCCATCACTTGAAAATTTCTACGTATCAAAGCCCAGCTTAGAGTCCACCTTCTTGAGGCCTTCCCCGCTGATGCTCCATGCATTCTACATCCCTTCCTGCCTTTGCAATTGTCCATAACAATGACGACGGTGATAATACCAAGAGCTCCCATTTACATGGAGTGCACTATGTCCAGGCACTGTTTTAAGTGCTTTGCACACATTATTTTATTTAATTCTTGCAATAACCCTGGGAGGTTGTACTGTGGGAACTAAGACAGGAAGGTTAAGTGACTTCCCATGGTTACACAGCTATAATTGTCACAGACAGGATTTGCATCCAGGCTGCAGAGTCCGCATCCTTTCCATGGTACACTTATATTTTAATACCTCAGTACATGCCTGAAATATCCTTGTCATTCCTCTAGGTCTGCAGGAATTTTCCATTTGTTACTGCTTCACATTTTGCACCTCCTCCCATTCAACACCAACAAATAAATAGTTGTGTTTCACTGTCGTCAGATTTACATAGTCACTTAAGGGTTAGCACTGGTGTCCAAACAGAAGACATCAGCATGTGCATGATCAGGATTCTGACTTAGAGAGATCCACTTTAGGCTGAAGTCTTCAGGGACACTTAATCTAAGAGCAGGGAGCGTATGTTTATAAATCTTACCTTTGAGTTTCATCTTGTTCCTCATAATGCCTTTGACGTGTCAACTGTAAAGCAAACCACAGAATGGCCATACTTGAGTGAGGCAAAGATTTAACGCTGCTGTGCTAGTTCAAGTGGCTATACCTAGAACTACAGTTGTGTTTTACCAGTCATTGTGAAGTACATACATAGTGATTTAATGCAGCTTGGTTTATGTTCAGATGCAGCTCTGTTCTAACTTCTTGGAGAGAGCAATGGGGTTACTATTAAAGAGCAATTCACTTGGTCAGAAACGGTTCTCAGGTGAATAAAACTGTGGCTTGATTTGAGAACTATATAAATCAATTAGTTTTAATTATGTAAGAAACATAAATCACTATTAGGATAAAAGCACACTGTGAAGATTAAATGTAGACTTCCACTTCTGGCCAAGATTGAATAACAAGGATTGGCTTACTCTCCTAGCTGAAACAACCAAATAAATTGACAAATATGTGAAACAACAGTTTGAAAGACACTGGATATCAGGCAAAAAAAGGACAATGGTCTCGAGAGATATAATGAAGTAAGTACTATAATTGCCATGGTTTACCGCCTTGAGAGAGTTTCCAAGCCACAGCACAAAGAAAGGGGAACCTAGGTAGAACCAAACAAACTCCATGAGTTGAGAACACAGAGCAGAGAGTCGGGGGAGACCAAGGCTGATAAGTTCTTAGGGCAGGGTACAAAAAAGGAAAGAACTGCAGAGAGAGAGGACATTCCTGAGGTTTGCAGAGGGTTCTTACTCAAATATTCAGCCAAGGACTGATCAGCATATGCACATAAGGAAACTATCAGAGGCCAGAAAAAAAACTACCCAAAAAATTAGAGGTAACTGGCTGGACACAGTGGCTCATGCCTGTAATCCCACGTCTTTGGGAGCCCAAGGCAGGAGGATTGCTTGAGTCCAGGAGTTTGAGAACAGCCTGGGCAACAGAGCAAGACCCTATCTCTACTAAAAATTTAAAAGTTGGCCAAGCATGGTGGCATACACCCGTAGTCCCAGCTGCTCAGGAGGCTGAGGTGGGGGGATGGCCTGAGCCCAGGAGTTCGAAGCTGCAGTGAGCTATGATTGCACCACTGCACTCCAGCCTGGGTGAGCATGTCTCAAAAAAAAAAAAAGAATGAAAGGGAGAGAGGGAGGAAGGGTGGGAGAGAGAGAGAGAGAAAGAGAAAGAAATTAAGAAAGAAAGAAAGGGAAGGAAGAGAGGGAGGGAGGGAGAGGGGGAGAGAGAGAGGGAAGAAGGGAGGGGGGAGGGAGGGAGGGGAGAAGGAGAGGAGAGGGGAGAAGGAGAGGGGAGGGGAGAGAAGGAAAAAGAGGCCAGGCACAGTGGCTCATGCCTGTAATCTAAACACTTTGGGAGGCCGAGGCAGGCAGATCACCTGAGGTCAGGAGTTCAAGACCAGCCTGGCCAACATGGTGAAACCCTCTCTCTATTAAACATACAAAAATTAGCTTGGCATGGTGGCGCAAGCCTGTAATCCCAGCTACTTGGAGGCTGAGGAAGGAGAACTGCTTGAACCCGGGAGGTGGAGGTTGCAGTGAGCTGAGTTAGCGCCACTGCACTCCAGCCTGGGCAACAAAGTGAGATTCTATCTCAAAAAAAAAAAAAAGAAAAAGAAAAAGAAAAGAAAGAAAAAATAGAGATAATAGGATAATAGTGACAGACATGCCCAAAATGCTGGGAATAACATTTGTTCTCACCAGCCAGACTTGAAAACCTCAAGATTCATGGTAGGGTACGTGAGAGTGCACATAAGGGCGCTGCCTCAGTGGTAAGACCTAATTAGTTCTAGGCTGAACACAGCTCCAGTCCTATCTAACAAGCCTAAAAACAACAGCCAAAAGGATCAAACTGTTTCCAAGTGATTTATCCAAATTCTAGAACAAAGCTCCAGAGTATTATTGGAATACAGAAATAACCAGCCCCAAACAAAAAATTTAAATGCCTGGAATCCAGTAAAAAAAATGCCAGGCATCAAAATAGCAACAAAGTATAATCTATAGCAAGGAGATTAAACAACTGAAACTGAAAAAGGACAGATACACATTTAGATTTAGCAGAGAAGGACATTAAAAATAGTTATAAGTATTACATAGGTTCCAAAAGTTAAGCAGAGACATGGAAGATAAATTTTCTTAAAAACAAATACCATTTATTTATAATTATGTGGTTAGAAAGGACATGTTTTAAAAATGGACTTTACAGAGGGACAAACAATATGTTACTTTTCCCAAAAATATTTTGGCATTATGTTAATAGACTTCTTGTTTATTATAATATTTTGGCATTATGTTAATTGACTTCTTATTTATTATCTTGTTTATAATTTGTTATGGATTTTTTATTGTGGTAAAAAATGCATAAAATGTACATAAAATGTTAACTATTTCTAAGTATACAACTCAGTAGTATTAAATATATTCACGTTGTTGTCCAACCCCTCTACAGATCTTTTTCATCTTGCAAAACTGAAACTACCCATTAAATAACAGCTCTCCATTTTCCCCTACCCCTGGTCCCTGGAAACTACCATTCTACTTTGTTTTTATTAATTTTTTTTTTTTGAGGCAGAGTTTTGCTAATGTTTCCCAGGCTGGAATGCAATGGTGCAATCTTGGCTCACTGCAACCTCCATCTCCCAGGGTCAAGCAATTCTCCTGCCTCAGCCTCCTGAATAGCTGGAATTACAGGTTCCTGCCACCATGCCTGGCTAATTTTTGTATTTTAGAAGAGATGGGGTTTCACCATGTTGATCAGGCTGGTCTCCAACTCCTGCCCTTAGGTGATCCACCTGCCTTTGCCTCCCAAAGTGCTGGGATTACAGGCATGAGCCACTATGCCCAGCCTGTTTTTATGAATTTGACTACACTGTATGCCTCATATAAGTAGACTCACACAGAATTTGTGTTCTTGTGACTGGCTTATTTCACTTAGCATAATGTCCTGAAGGTTCATACATGTTGTAGCATGTGTCAGAATTTCCTTCCTTTTTAAGGTTGAAAAATGTTCCATTGTGTGTATATACCACATTTTACCTATCCATCAACAGACACTTGGGTTGCTTCTACCTCTTGACTGTTGTGAATAGTGCTACCTATTAACAGGAGAGTGTAAATGTCTCTTTTTGATATTGCTTGGCCTAGATTCTTTTGGATATATGCCCAGAGGAGGAATTACTATCATATGGATATTCTATTTTTAATTTCTAAGAAACCATCATACTATTTTTTATAGTGGCAGCACCATTTTACAGCCTCTCCAATAGTAAATATGCATTTCAGTTTCTCCACATCCTCATCAGTACTTTTTTTTTCTGTTTGTTTAGGTCTTTTTTTTTTTTTTTACTTTTAGATTCAGGATACATGTGCAAGTTTGTTATATAGGTAAACTTAGGTGTTTCTGCTAGTATCCATCCTCATGAGTACGAGGTAATATCTCACTGTGTTTTTCATTTGCATCTCCCCAATGATTAGTGATGTTTAGTGTCTGTTAATATGCTAATTGTCCATTTGCATATCATCTTTGGAGAAATGTCTATTCAACTTTTTGCCAAGTTTTAAATTTTTTTTGTTGTTCAGCTGCAGCAAGAATATATAATTTTAAAAATCTAAATCACATTTGTAGACATGAAAACAATATGTGAGATGAAAGGCATGCTGGATGATATTAGTGGCAAATTAAATGAAGCAAGAAAAGATTGGTGACATTGAAGATACAGCAATAGGACTATCCAAAATGAAACAACAACAAAAAAAATACAGTATTTTAAAAACATCCCACCATTAGCTCTGACAAATAAATAAATAACGGAGAATCAGTAATTCATTTATTTATTTTTATTTTAAGACAAGGTCTTGCTCTGTCACCCAGACAGGAGTGCTGTGGCACGATGATCATAGCTCATGGCTCACTGCATCCTCAACCTCCTGGGTTCAAGTGATCCACCCACCTCAGCCCCCCGGGTAGCTGGGACTATAGGCACATGACACCACACTTGGCTAATTTTTGTATTTTTTTTTTAGAGATGAGGTTTTTGCCATGTTGCCCAGGCTGGTCTTGAACTCCTAGGCTTAAGCGATCCACCTGCTTCACTTAGCCTCCCAAAATGCTGGGATTACAGGCATCAGCCACTGCACCTAGCTAGTAATTTCTTTAAGAAGCCTAATATACATATTGGATTCCTCCAAGAAAAGGAGAGAGAAAAGGGCTAAAAATATATTTTCCAAACGGTATGAAAAATTATGAAAATCCATAGATCCAAGAAGCTCAGTGAAGCCCAAGTATAAGGCAAATGAAAAATAACACCAAGGCACATCATAAACAAATTAGTCAAAATCAGTGATAAAGAGAAAATATTAAAAGTAGCCAGAAAAAAGAAAGAAAAACAGACACACTGCATACAGAGGAACAAAGACAGGTTAACAGATTTTGATTTTGATTTTGATTTGACTTTGATTTTGCCTATAATCCCAGTACTTTGGGAGGCCAAGACTAGATGAGCTCTCAACAAAGTGAGATCCTGTCTTTCCAAAAAATATAATTAAATTAAAAATCAGCTAGATGTGGTGATATGTGCCTGTAGTCCTAGCTACTTGGGAGACCGAGGCAGGAAGAGTGCCTGAGCCTGGGAGGTGGATGGTGTAGTGAGCCATGATTGTGTCACTGTACTCCAGCCTGGGCAACAGATTAAGACTGTGTCAAAAAAAAAAAAAAAAAAAAAAAAGGAAAAGAAAAGGAAAGGAAAGGAAACGAGGAAGGAAAGCAGGAAGGAGGGAGGGAGGGAGAGAGAAAAAAAGAAAAGAAAAGAAAAGAAAGGAAGGAAAGAAAACAACAATCAAAAAACATTTAGGCACCTAAGAACAGAACTTCAAAATACAGGAAGCAAAATCTAGTAGAACTGCAAAAGGAAGTGGACAAATCCACAGTTATAATTTGACATTTAAATACCCTTCTCTCAATGATTCATAAAACAAGTAGAAAGAAAATCAGGATAGAGAAGAGTTAAACAACACAATCAATCAACTTGACCTGTCATTTATAGAACATGCTATGCAACATAAGCAGAGTCCACATTCTTGTTATGTGCACATGGAACTTTTACCAAGATATAAATAAGATACTCGGCCACAAACTAGTCTAAATACATTCAAAAAAATTCAAGTCATAAAAGGTGTGTTCTCTAACCACAGTGGAATTAAGGTAGACACAGAAAACAAAGGTCTTTGGAAAATCCCCGAGTATTTGGAAATTAAATGACAAATTCTAAATTACCCATGAATCAAATAAGAAATCAAAAGGGGGATTAGAAAACATTAATTAAGGCTGGGTGTGGTGGCTCATGCCTGTAATCCCAGCACTTTGGGAGGTTGAAGCGGGTGGATCCCCTGAGGTCAGGAGTTTGAGACCAGCCTGGGCAACATGGTGAAACCCCATCTCTACTAAAAATATAAAAATTAGCTGGTTGTGGTGGTGCATGCCTGTAATCCCAGCTATTGGGGAGGCTGAGGCAGGAGAATTGCTTGAACCCAGGAGGTAGAGATTGCAGTGAGCCAAGATCGCGCTATTACACTGCAGCCTGGGCAATAGCATGAGACTCTTTATTAAAAAAAAAAAAAAAGAAGAAGAAGAAGAAGAAGAAGAAGAAGAAGAAGAAGAAGAAAATATTAACTGAAAGAAAATGAAAACAACATATCAAAAGTTGTGGGATACTACTTGGGGGAATCTAACAGCATTAAATGTTTACATTAGAAAAGAAGAAAGATCTCAAGTCAATGAACTGAATCATTGGTGGACCTCAGCTTCTCCCTCAAGAAACTAGAAAAAACAGAGCAAATTAAATCTAAAGTAAATAGAAGACTTGACATAATAGAGATAAAATAGAAAAGAGAAAAATAGGAAAAAATATCAATGAAACCAAAAGTAGATTATTTGAAAATATCAATAAAATTAATAAAACTCTAACCAGACTGATCAGGAAAAAAAGAAATAAAAATTACTAATATAAGGAATGAGACAGGTGACCACTACTGATCCTACACATATTAAAAGATAATGAAAGAATATTATGAAAAATCAATGCCAATAAATTTAACAAATTACATGAAATGGACAAATTCCTTGAGGAACACAAACTACCAAAGCTCATTCAAGAGGACGTCGATGACTTGAATAGCCCTTTATCTATTAAAGAAATTGAATTTGTAATTTAAAAACCTTTCCACAAAGAAAACTTCAGGCCCAGATGACCTCACTGGTAAATTCTACGAAACATTTGAGGAAGAAATAATATCAAATCTACATTAACTCGACTAGAAAATTGAAAAAGTAGGAATACTCTTCAACTCATTTGATGAGGCCAGCATTACCCTGATACCAAAACCAGATAAAGGCATTACAAGGAAACCACAGACCAATGTCCCTTATGAACATAGGTGCAAAAATGCTAAACAAAATTTTGTCAAAATGAATCCAGCTATATATAAAAAGGACAATACTTCATGACCAAGTGGGGTTTATCCCAGGAATATAAGGTTGATTTAACATTTGGAAATCAGTGTAATTCACCATATTAATTAAATTTTAAAAAACCATATAGTCATCTCAACAAATGCAGAGAAATTATTAATAAAACCCAACATCCAGTTCTGACTTTATTTTTTTTAATTAACAAACCAGGAATAGTTCGGAGCATCCTCAACCTGAATTTTTTTAATCTCTAAAAAATCTACAGCTAACATACTTAATGATGAAAGACTGAATGCTTTCTCCCTGTGATCAGGAACATGATAATAATATGTACTCTTACTACTCCTATGCAACACTGCACTAAGAATCTAGACAATGAAATAATAAAGAAAAGGAAATGAAAGCAACCAGTGGGAAAGAAAGAAGTAAAACTCTATTCACAGATGACATGATCATCTATACAGAAAATCTTACAGAATTTACAAAAAAAACTCCTAGAATGAGTTCAGCAAAGTTGCATGACAATATGCAAAGAATAATGATATTACTTTTGTTTGTTTGTTTGTTTGTTTATTTAGATCGAGTCTCGCTCTGTTGCCAGCCTGGAGCAACCTCTGCCTCCCAAGTTTGAGTGATTCTCCTGCTTCAGCCTCCTGAGTAACTGAGACTACAGGTGTGCACCACCACACCCAGCTAATTCTTCTATTTTTAGTAGAGACGGGGTTTCACCATGTTGGCCAGGGTGGTCTCAATCTCTTAACCTTGTGATTCGTCTGCTTTGGCCTCCCAAAGTGCTGGGATTACCGGCGTGAACCACCACAACTGGCCAAATAGTGGTATTTCTAAACACTGGCAATGAACAATTGGAAACTGAAATTTAAAAATACTATTTACAAGAGTATTAAAAGATGTAAAATGTTTATATATAAATCTAACAAAAGATGTGAAAGAATTGTACATAGAAAACTTCAAAGCAACCTTGAGAGAAATTAAAGACCTAAATAGAGAGGTATACCATATTCATGACTCTGAAAACACAATTTTTAAGGCGTTGATTCTTCCCAAATTGATCTGTAGATTCAATACAATTTCAATAAAAATCCCAGCAAACTTTTTAGATTTTGAAAAATTACATCGATAATTTATATGGAAATGCAGTGTCCAAAGAACTTTGAAGCGAAGTATTGTCCAACTTTGAAGAGGAAAAGTAGAAGGACTAACACTATTATAAAGCCACAGTAATCATGACGATGTATCCCAAAATCAATGTACAAAAATCAGTAGCATTTCTACATACCAATAACATCCAGGATGAGAGTCAAATCAAGAACACAATCCCATTTATAATAGGCACAAAGAAAATAAAATACCTAGGAACAGCTAATCAGGGAGGTGAAATATAGCTACAATGAGAATTACAAAACACTGCTCAAAAAAATCAGATGACACAAACAAATGGGGAAACATTCCATTCTCATGCAAAGGAAGAATCAATATCATTAAAATGGCCATACTGCCCAAAGCAACTTACAAATTCAATGCTATTCCTAACAAACTACTAATGTCATTCGTCACAGAATTAGAAAAACCATCCTAAAATTCATATGGAACCAAAACAGAGCCTGAATATCCAAAGCAGTCCTAAGCAAAAAGAACAAAGCCAGAGGCATTATACTAACCCAACTTCAAACTATTCTATATAAGGCTACAGTAACCAAAACAGCATGATACTGATACAAAAACAGACACATCAACCAACAGAACAGAATAGAAAACTCAGAAATAAAGCCGCACATCTACAACCATCTGATCTTCAACAAGGCCAACAAAAATAATGGGGAAAGGACTCCTTAATCAGTACATTCTGCTGAGATAACTGGCTAGCCATATACAGAAGAATGAAACTAGACTCTTACCTTTCACCATATATAAAAATTAACTCAAGATGGATTAAAGATTTAAATGTAAGGCTTCACACTATAAAAATCCTGAAAGAAGACCTAGGAAATACCTGTCTTGACATCAGCCTTGGCAAAGAATTTTTGGCTAAGTCCTCAAAAGCAATTGAAACAAAAATGAAAGTTGACAGGTAGGACACAATTAAACTAAAGAGCTTCTGCACAGCAAAATAAATTATCAACAAAAAGACAATCTATAGAATGAGAGAAAATATTAGCAAACTACACATCCAACAAAGGTCTAATATCCAGAATTAAAAAGGAATTTAAATCAACAAGCAAGAAACAACCCCCTTAAAAAAATGGGCTTCTGTCACAACTGAAGCACATTTTATAAAAAAGAAATTGATGATTTCTTCTCTCTGAAAGACACTGCTAAGAGAATAAAGACAAGCCACAAGTTGGAAGAAAATATTTGCAACTCATATATACAATAAAACACATAGCTAGAATATATAAAGAACACTCAAAACCCATAGAAAAAAATTCAATAATAACCCACCCAGTAAGAAAATGGCAAATGATTTGAACAGACATTTCACCAAAGAGGATATATAGGTGGCAAAAAAACGCATGAAAAGATAACTTCAATAGTCATTACAGAAATGCAAATTAAAACCACACACTTATCTATTAGAATGGGTTACATTAAAATAGACCATTTCAAGAGTTGAAAATATGAAGGAACTAGAACTCTCATACATTGTTGGTGGGAAGATAAAATGGTCCAACTACTTTGGAAAATAGTTTGGCAGTTTCCTAAAATATTAAATACAATTATCCTATGATCCAGCAATATCACTCCTAGGTATTTACCCAAAAGATATGAAAGCATGTAGTTGTACAAAGAATTATACGTGAATGGTCATAACAGTCTTATTTGTAATAGCCCAAAAGTGAGATCCGGAATCAGCAGAATCAATAGCACTTGGGAAGTTGTTAGAAATGCAAATTTTTATACCTCACCCCAGACTTACTGAATGAGATGGTTTATGAGTTAATCACTTTCCCTTTGAACTGGGAATTGTCTCAGTAATCAGTAATTAAACCCTTCAGATAATTCTGAAGAAGGCCAGAATGTGAGAACCACAGCCCACCTTTCACTCCCACCCCTACCCTGACCATGCCAGTGCCCCAGTCACACTTTGAGAACAACTACTTCAAGCAATGCTTCTCAAACTTCTAAGTGCACAGGAATCACCTGTGGATCTTGTGTAAATGGATTCTGATTCAATAGGTTTGGGAGGGACTTGAGATTCTGCCTTTTTTTTTTTTTTTTTTTTTGAGACAGGGTCTCCCTCTGTCACTCAGACTGGAGTGCAGTTGGTGCCATTATGATGGATCACTGCTACCTTCAACTCCTAGGTTCAAGTGATCAGCCTCAGCCTCCCAAGTAGCTGGGTCTACGGGCATGCAATACAATGCCCAGCTAATTTTTTCTATTTTGTTGTTGGTGGTATTGAAACGGGTTTCACTTTTGTTGCCCAGACTGATCTCAAACTCCTGGGCTCAATTGATCCTCCCACTTCAGTCTCCCAAAGTGCTGAATTACAGCTGTGAGCCATCAAGCCCAGCTAAGAGATTCTGTATTTCTAAAAAGCTCCCAAGTAACGCTGATTCTGCTGGTTCTGGGAATGATGGCAAAGACTATTGTTCTTGGAAATGCCCTAATTTATTAAAAACAGAGCACATTTGACTACCTCAGTTTTTCTCCCAGAGAAAATGCATTGAGCGTTAGGATGGAATCTAGTCTTTCTTATTCTCTTCTGCTTTGGCACCTACACAGTTTGAGAAAAGAAATAAAGCCCTTTCCTCTCCAGCAGACAGGGACTCTGTTCTGGAATGTTCCCTTGACTGCTCTAAAATTCTGACATTCCTTTAGAGCCTAGCCCCAGAGATTCTCAACCTTAAAATTACCCTTGGAGCTTTTAAAAATACAGATGCCCTGGGCCCTACCCCAGAGACTCTGTTTTGATTTGTCTGGTGTGAGGCCTAGGCATCAGTTTTGTTTGTTTGTTTTTAAAGACAGGATCTTGCTCTGTTGCTCAGGCTGGAGGGTAGTGATGCAATTATAACTCACTGCAGCCTTGAACTCCTGGTCTTAACGACCCTCCTGCCACAGACTCCCAAGTAGCTAGGACAACAGGTGCACACCACCATGCCTGGCTAATTTTGTTTTTTTAAAGATGGGGTCTCACTATGTTGCCCAAGCTGGTCTGAAACTCCAGCCTCAAGCAATCCTCCTACCTTGGCCTCCCAAAGTGCTGGGATTATTGGTGTTAGCCACCATGCCTAACCTAGGCATCAGTATTTATAAAGTTCCCCTAGTAATCCTACTGTGAGCCAGAGCTTATAATCACTGACTAACCCTTCCTGTGCTCCCAGACTACACCCTTCCTTTTTAACATTCATTCAACAAATATTGCTAAGCCACTATTTCCCAGACTCTGAGCTAATGTGCCGGGTATACTGAGACGGATAAGCCATGGTCCTGCCCTCAGGAAGGTCATAATGTAGTGAGAAAGACAAGTCCACTCACAACTTCAATACCTATGATAACTGATACTGGCAGACATGTGACAGCGATATTTCATTCAGTTAATACGCATTTATTGAGAATGTACAAGTTTTAGGCACTAGGAATGTTACTGTGAGCAAGACAGATACAATCCCTAGCTCCATGGAACTCATGTCCAGTGGGATCCAAGTCACAGAGGACACAGAAGAGGGGACCTCAATCTAAACTGGAGTGATCAGAAAGGGCCCTTCTGTGGTCCCGGTGCTTCCGTCAAACCTTTAAACCTCGTATCATCCAGTCCCAAGAAGAGAGGACAGCCCTCCAGGCAGAAAGCACAGCACGGGAAAAGGCACGGAGGTGTGGAAGAAGACTGCACGTCCAGAGAACTGGCCACGCCACCGCAGACAGCGCGCCCCATAAGCCTGGCCCTCGGCTTTAGCTCACCTCTTCTCCCCGTTGAAGGCAGCCTTTCCCTCTCTGCTTCGTCACTCTCTCCAGAGTCCACACATGCACAGCTCTCTTCTAGTCCATTCCATCATTCCAGAACTCCACAATCTGACACCATTTATGAGGGAGTCTTAAGCCAGAGAACCTTCCTCCTCTCTTCTTCCGACTCCTAGACCACTGCCCAGACACACCTGGGCCCCACTTTTCCTCTACCGCCACCAGAAAAGGCCTCCAGGTGGAGCTCTTTCATACCATTATTTTGCTATTACACGCCCATTTTACATTTCCTACCTCATTTCCTCTCCACTGAATTTGCTCCCCACAAACGCCCGGACTGGAACTATCATCATCCTTAATTCGAGGAAGAAGATCACAGGAAGCCTGTTCAATACACAAACCAGTTGAGTTGCTCACTTTGAGCCTTTTCCCTAATTCAGGAAGCCCATGATCATTCTTAGCTCTCTCCTGCCTCTCCAGCACCTGGGAAGCTCCCTCTGCTCCTGCCTGAAAGGCTTCCCCAACCCCGGTCACCAGAGGTTGGATGTTTTCTATCCCCTAGTAAAGATTCTTTCCACTCAGACAATACCTGCTCATAGAATTGTTTCCCGGATAACTGGACATCTGGGCATGGAAGAGGATCCTTTTTTTTTTTTTTAGAAAAAATGTCAAGATCCAGCATACCAATCTCCACTCCCTGCTTTCTGCCCAAGAGGGAGCCAGAAGGGGCAGTTCCTGCAGAAGAGGCAGAGAGAGGCTGCTGTTGAGAAGCAAGCTGCTGATTCCCTTAGGACAACCACGCAAACCTGTTATAACCATCACGACAACCGTGCCACTTGCTTGCCCTAGCCCTTTCCCCTTACCACCTAGGTCCTCTCCATTTTCCAGTTATGTGAAGACCCAGGCTGGAAAATAAGAATCCAGCAGAAGGTGAGGAAGAATTGTTCTCAATGTTCCTAAGAGTGCAGGCCATATTGAAGCCATCTTGGCATCCCACAGAACACCAAACACAGTGCCTTATCTCTTCCAGGTGGATTACTTTGTAATGGATGCATATATAAAAGTATTCTGTGGATTCCAGCCTATTTGGAGAACAGGCGATACAGCAGTGCAAGGCCAATTCCAGGGTTTACCCTAAAGTCCACAGATATAGTCACTACTTTTGTACTTATTTCCACTGACTACATGTGGGTTGAGAAGGTGATTCAACTGCTCTGTCACACTCTTTTTTTGTTTGTTTTTGAAATAGGGTCTCACTCTGTCACCCAGGCTGGATTGCAGTGGCGAGAACACAGCTCACTGCAACCTTGAACTCTCAGGTTCAAGTGATCCTCCCACGTTAGCCTCCTGAGGAGTAGCTGGGACTATAGATGCATGCCACCACGCCCAGCTAAATTTTTTTTGCGTGTGTCTTGTAGAGATGGGAGTCTCACCATGTTGACTAGGCTGGTCACAAATTCCTGAGCTCAAGCAATCCCCTTGCCTCGGCCTCCCTAAGTGCTGGGATTATAGACATAAGCTACCACACCTGGCCTCTATCACACATTTACTGAACAAATACTGCCTACTGGTGTCATGACACCATGACTGAATGAAAGTTGTCATAGCACCAATCAGACATAAGGACTTCTACTAATGACCGTAACACCAGTTCTAAGGATCTCTTCCTTGGTATGCTCATCCACTCTTTTGGCGACCACCAAACTGCAGGGCAGTTGTAGTGGACTGAAGATAGCCATCCAATTTTTTTTTCTTTTTTCTTTTCTTTTCTTTTTTTTTTTTTTTTTTTTGCTACTTCTTCTGTTATGATGTGGAGTCTAATTTCTCTTTCCTTTGTATCTGGCTGGCATTAGTGACTTGCTTGACCCATAAAACATGACCAATAAAATGTTCTGGGACTTTCAAGACTAGATCATAAGAAGCCTTGCAGCTTTCACTCAGGCCTCTTGGAGCAACCACTCTCAAGGAAGCAGTCATAGAAGAAGTCTTCATGCTGACACTACTCTGCTGTTAGAATGCCTGAGCTACCCACTGGGAGAGGCTGCATGGAGAAAGAGATGCCTGACCAGATCAGCTTCACACAGGAGAAGAAACTTTCAACTGAGTCTAGCCTCAGCTGTCATGTGATAGCAACTGAACCACCCAGCAGAGCTCATCAACATTCAGAACCGTGAGACAATAATAAATTATTTGTTCTTAAATACCGCATTAAAAATAAATAAATAATGGTTAGATATTATCTCTGGGAAGAGCTGGGTGAAGAGTACAAAGGAATTCTCTGTACTATTTTGCACCTTCTTGTGACTCTTAAATTATATTTTAGGTCATTAACAAAACACCAGCCCACCTGATCTGGAGAAGATTCATTCTGAAAGAAATAAGAACAGCTGGAGATTCTCCCTGAACTATGTCCCAGATGCTGACAATACCAGCACTGGCTGCAGCCAGCAAGTATGTGTGGCTCTGGCCCTACGCAAATTTGCTGGCTTTGAAGGCTGAGGAGAAAGCTCTGACCCCACCCCACAGCCCCAGTGGCGGGGTGACTCAGCTTCAATCCTAATGCTTCACTCATCACATTTGGGTCTCCTCGTGGGGAAACACCCAGTTCTTCCTTTTGTCTAGTGAGAAAAGAGACTGCTTTAGTTCTTTATTTTCAAAGACTGACATAATGATATGAATAGGCATGAAATGTCACTCTGCCAAAGGAGAGAGATTTTCTCTGCTTGTTTTTTAAAAACTCCTTTTCTTTGGTTTTGAAAAGCCCCTCATAAACAAGTGAAATCATGTCCTCATTCTGCCTTGCTTTAGAGGTATTCCACCTCCCTCTCCCTTCAGGAAGATCGTGCCGCTCCCAGATAGCCCCCCTGGAGACCCCAGTCCTCAACTACCGCTTCCATCACAGATGATGCCTGAAAGAGCAGAACTTCCACCTCTGATGCATTGCCGACTCTCACTCATGCACACTGTTGGCTCATGACAAGTAGAGGCAGCCACTTTGAATTGGGAGCAGGGGGTATATAGGGTGATATTGTCAAGATCAATACAGCAATCCACAAATAGTTATTGGAGCATCTGATTTTTCGCAACACTGAGCTAGGCACTGTTGAGGTATAGACGTGTGAGCCAGAGACAAAGGACTGTTGTAAAAAAGCTTTGGACTTCAAGGGCCTGGACTGACATCCTAGTTTTGCCATTTACTGGGAATATGGCCTTGGGCTGGTTTTTCATTCTCTCTGAGGGGACAAGAAAATTCTCCTCACCAATCCCAGGGGCTGGTGAAAATCCAAAGTGAGGGGAGTGCTTTGCCGACCACTGGGCCAATGGGGCTATTATTATCACATGCCATTGTGTGCTAGGAGGTCCGAGAAGGAAGAGGGCGCTGGGCAGGAGCTGTCAGGGAGGACTTGATGGAGGACACTGATCTAAAGTGGACCTTGGAGGAAGGAAAGGATTGGGAAAGGCAGAAAAGGCATTCCTCCCAGGGGGAACTGAGGGAGGGATCTGTATCCTGTGGGGGAGGGAGGAGAGTAAGGAAACTTGACCTAACCTGTGAGAGGGGTTTTGATTGAGGAACCATATGGAAAACAGGTTTCGGGAGATAAGGGGGCCCCTGATTATGAAGGGTCTAGAAAAAAAATTAAGATGTAGAACAGGATAAAGATGTCGGGCAAATGATGTGCACCTTCCCACCTGCTCTGTACCACAGAATATATCCCCAACTCCCATTCTTCTAAAGTATTTACTACTCTGGTCTATACTGTGAAACCACCATAGTAAACTACATTGGACAGTGAAAATTGAAACAGCAATAATAACATAATCAGTTATATTGATAGATCCCATATCTATCAATATAAGGGGACACTTTGAAATTTATTCTGTTTGTCTGTTTCATTTTTTGTTTTAGCTTGTTTGTTTGTTCAGAGATAGGGGTCTCACTATACTGCCCAGTCTGGATTTGAACTCCCAGGCTCCAGCACTTCTCCCACTTCAGTCTCTTGAGTAGCTGGAACTATAGGCACATGCCACTGTGTCCAGCTTAGAATTTATTCCTTTTACTCTCAGAAGCAAAATGATGTTGGCTGCCTTCTAAAAGATGTGACAAAGTATCTTCCTAACTAGAAGTTTCTAGGAAAGGGAACCCTGTACTTTTATTTCACACATTGATCTACTCCAGCTCTAAATCAGCATACTGAGAGGAAAGGGCAGCGTGTGTCTCTACACACTCCTTCACTAAGATTCAGTCAGGCTAGAACTCCACAGCTCCGGCCTGTCTTACTCCCCAAGTATGGACTCTTGCAATTATCTGTGGCTGGGGTAATCCAACATAACAGATCAATCTCCTTCCAAGGCAAAGATCACAAATTATAAAAAGTTCTCCTTTTTGCTTTCTGTACAATTGTTCCTAATCTTTCTTTAGCATCTTACTACTTTGGGGGGACACTTTCATTAAACCTAAGTTTCCTCTTTATTAAAAGGAAATAGAGGAATCAGGTTGAATGCTAGAAAAATGCAAAGCATGCCAAATATAAGAGCAAATTCAGCTATATTGTGGTTAAAGAATCATTTAAAAGAATCACATCTCAAAAGCTGCTGTCTCTCCTGGTCCTTGCAAGAAGAAATCAACAAT
This sequence comes from Cacajao melanocephalus, assembly GCA_963573385.1. Lineage (NCBI taxonomy): Eukaryota > Metazoa > Chordata > Mammalia > Primates > Pitheciidae > Cacajao > Cacajao melanocephalus. The sequence continues at coordinate 6,329 of CAUYLG010060087.1, read as the reverse complement.
TTTTTACAAAATTATGGCTATTTTTTCAAGTTGAGTTACTTTTTAAAAACAAGTACAAAACCAAAAACGTATTTAGAAATAAGACAAACAGTCCAGGCACAGTGGCTCATGTCTGTAATCCCAGCACTTTGAGTGGCTGAGGTGGGCAGATCTCTTGAGCCCAGCAGTTCGAGACCAACCTGGGCAACACAGGGAGACCCTGTTTCTACCAAAAACAAAAAGAAAAAATTAGCCAGGTAAGGTGGCATATGCCTGTAATCCCAGCTTCTCAGGAAACTGAGGTGTGAGAATCACCTAAACCCAGGAGGTCAAGGATGCAGTGAGTTGGGATCAAGCCACTGTACTCCAGCCTGTGCAAGAGAGTGAGAAAAAAAACTTAGCTGGTGCCACTAGACTTAAAGTCTGATTTGAGTTTTGTCTGTTCTTTTTCTATTCCTGCTACATAGCACAATACATATACATTGAGTAAAAGCTAATGATAATAGTAAATAATGTATCATGAAAACAAGAAGGGGTGATAAACTAGATCCAACACAAACAGCAGATAAAAATGATCAGTGAAGAAATCTTGTGTACTCAAAGTGAGAGTACACATGTCATCACCAGGAACAAACATATATTAACTGTCCACAATGCAAATATAGCTATGCTACCTTCTTAGCCTAAAGTGAAGCCACAATTCCTATCCTGGGGGACTTACCAATTGCTGGAGAAAACAACACACAAACTTATTCAATAGAAATATATAAAAACAATTATCTACCAACTGTCAGGAGAAAAATAGCATGTCAGAAAATTGTGCTGGCAAGTTGGAGAGTAGGTGCGGTTACTCAGGAAACATGAAATTCCTTATCATCAAATACTGTTTATTGAGACTGATTTTGATTATTCGGAGAAGATGAAAATGGAGAATAAGGTTGAACTTCAGAATAAAGTTGAAGATAAAGATCGATAATGAGGGTGGAGACTGAGAGGAGGAAGTAGAGGCTGACGCTGAGGTTAAGGAATGACTGGTGCTTGATCATCTGTGTATTCTGGGATATTCTGATAAAAGGGATAGTGATCAGCAGAGTGAAGAGAGACAACATGTGGAATGGGAGAAAGTATTTGCAAATCATACATCCGATATGAGTTAACACCCAAAATATATAAGGAACTCAAAACAACTCAATAGCAAGAAAACAAGTAACCCAGTTTAAACATGGGCAAAGAACCTGCAAAGACATTTTTCAAAAGAAGACATACAAATGGCCAAGAGGCATATGAAAAAGAATACTCAAAGTCACCAATCACCAGGAAAATGCAGGTGAAAACCATATTGAGATATCACCTCACACCTGTTAGAATGTCTGTTATCAAAAATACAAAAGATATGTGTTGGTGAGGATGTGGAGAAAAGGGAACACTCATACTCTGTTGATGGGGACATAAATTAGTGTAGCCATACAGAAAACTGTGGAGATTCCTCAAAAAACTAAAAATAGAACTCCATTTGATTCAGCAATCCCACTAACGAGAATATATTGAAATGAAGTGAAATCAGTGTGTCAGAGAGATATCTGCACTCCCATGGTCATTGTAGCATAACCAAAGTATGGAATCAACCTAAGCATCCATCAACGGATGAATGGATTTTTAAAATGTGGTACAGGTTGGGGGCAGTGGCTCATGCCTGTAATTCTAGCATTTTGGGAGGCCAAGGCAGGGGGATCACTTGAGTCCAAGAGTTCAAGACCAGCCTGGGCAACATGGTGAAATCCATTCTCTACAAAATTTTAGAAATTAGCCAGGCATGGTGGTTCGTACCTGTGGCCCCAGCTACTGGGGAGGATAAGGTGGGAGGATCGCTTGAACCCAGGAGGCAGAGATTGAAGTGAGCAGAGATTGTGTCACTGCCCTCCAGCCTGGGCAACAGAGCTAGACCCTGTCTAAAAGAAACAAAGAAGAAAGAAAGAAGGAAAGAAAGAAAAAGAAAGAAAAAAGAAAGAAAGAAAAGAGAAGGAAAGAAAGAAAGAGAAAGAAAGAAGGAAAGAAGGGAAGAAAGAAAGAAAGGAAGAAAGAAAGAAGGAAAGAAAGAAAAAGAAAGAAAGAAGGAAAGAAAGAAAAAGAAAGAAAGAAGGAAAGAAAGAAAGAGTGGCAAATATACCCAATGGAACACTGTTAAGCTTTTAAAAAGGAGAAAATTCTGTTTTTTGCAACAACATGGATGAACCTGGAGGTCATTATGTTAAGTAAAATAAGCCAGGCAGAGAAAGACAAATATCACATGATCTCACTTATTTGTGAGATCTAAAGAGTTGAACTCACAGAAGCAGAGAGTAGAATGGTGGTTATTGCCAGGCTCTGGGGAAGAAGGAGGTGGATTGGGAAGATGTTGATCAAAGTATACATCATTTTGGTTAAGCAGGAGAAATGAGAGATCTGTTGTACATCACGGCAATTATTGTTAATAACAACGTATTGTACATTTGAAAATTGCTTAGCGAATAGAATGTAAGAGTTCTCAACACACACACACAATTATAAGTATATGAGGAAGCTGATCTGTTAATAAACTTGATTTAGCCATTATACAATGTATACATATTTCAAAACATCATGTTTTATTCCACATATACGTATTATTTTGTCAATTAAATAAATAAAAATAAGAGAAAATAAAGGACTAGATTTCCTTCCAGTACTTTGAACAAGTTATTCATTCTTTCAGATCTTTAATTTTCTTTTCTGTTAAATGGGATAATAATAAAGCCACATCTCACCATCCTCTCCATAATCACAACTCCACACGTTTTCTATGATCTTCAAGGCGGTAATATAGGTAAGGCTTTTCTCCTAATGCCTGACACATAGTAGGTATTCAATAAATTGTGGCTGCCTTCCTCATATATTTGGCTGATAAAGCCTTTCATGATGACTTTAAAGGTTTCTATTCTGCCCTTGTCTAGTTAACTGTCCACACCTCTTGGTGCTTGTTCCAACTCTTCTGCTAATTCACCATATGACTTTGGGCAAGTCTCAGGTCTTCTCTGAGCCTCGGTTTTTCATCAATGAAATAGAGATATCTGTCCAATATACTTCCCAGGCTTGTTATAAGGATAATGTGAAAGTACTATGAAATGTATAACGTGCACAGCAAATCTAAAATATTACCAGGAATAAACATTATATGAATAATTCCCCAAAATGGAATATCCATCACCCAGAGGTGAGGTTGAGGCTGGAGAAAGACTGGGTAATTTCAGTGAACTAGTTGCATGGACCCCCCCACCCCCGCTGGGATAGCTCCACCAGCTCTGTGGTGCTTCTGTGGGGGCATTTGGTTTTGCACACCAAGGGTGTTTAACTGAGACCTTAAACATGAAATTGCAATTACAGCTGGAGATTAGAAAAGCAGAGAGAATCAAATGGTCTGCAAGTATTTATCAGGTAACCACAGAAACCATTGCACACACTCGTATTATTGTAAAAATGAACTTAACCTCTTACTTCCAGGAGCTTGGAGGTGCTTCTAAGTCAATAGAAGAGACAAAGCCACCGACCGTAAGCACATACTCACACACGCACGTGGACATCCATATTCAGAGACGCGGGGCTGACCAGGCTTAGCTGAAGGTTGATAAACAGTCAGAACTCCAGGAAAAATATTCCATCACATATCCCAGAGGGAAGTTAGACTGTGATGGACCTAGAATTCGGTTCTGTTCTTTAGCCCAGTCATGCTGAAAACAGAGTGGAGTTGATTTTTAAACAAGGGATCGTTAAGTTGTAAACTCAGCTTACATGTTGAAAAATATGTAAAATAAAAACTATACTAGAAAAGCTCATAATTCAGCCCTAAAGTAGAATAGATGAGCCCATATTTACGTGCCCCTCTAAAGACATCTCCAAAGCCAGTTTTTTTTCTCCTGGACAAGAGCAGTGCCCTATAAATTGAGTACTAGGTAGAGAATTTGGCTCATATTTAAAGATCATGTTGCTCTCCACTCCTCACTCCCTAAGCCCTCCCTTAACACACAAAAATATGTATTATATAACATAGATAGATCAATCAATAGATAGATAGATACCAGAATCATGTTCCTTGCTGCAAAATGTTACATCATGACAGGCACGTGGCAAATGAGACCAAATGCGCCGAGCAGATTCGCCCCTCCAGTCTCACTCCTGAAGTTAAGTCTTTGCATTTTAAGTCTGAACTCTCTAGTTGGCAGATCCTATTTGCTTCTTTGCAGAGAGGCAAACCTAGTTCAAAAGGTTCCTTTTCAAAAAATCAACTTTATTGGAGTATAATCTATAAATAATAAAACACATTCATTTTAAGATATGGTTTGACAAGTTTGACATATGTATATACACATGTAACCACCACCAAACTGAACAAATAAGATATTTCTGTCCCCCCAAAAACTCCCACTGTGGCTCATTGCAGTAATTTCCCGCCTCTGACATTAGGCAACTACTGATACATTTCCCTTTTCTAGAATGTTTAGAATTTCATATAATTAGAATCTCCATTTCCAAGAATTTCATATAAATGGAGTCACGTAGCATGTACTCTTCTGCAAAAATTACCCATTTAAGGCCGGGGACTGTGGCTCACACCTGTAATCCCAGCAATATGGGAAGCCAAAATGGGCAGATTGCCTGAGGTCAGGACTTCAAGACCAGTCTGGTCAACATGGTAAAACCCTGTTTTTACTAAAAACACAAAAATTAGCAGGGTGTGGTGGTGCACACCTGTAGTCCCAGCTACTCAGGAGGCTGAGGCAGGAGAATTGCTTGAACCCTGGAGGTGGAGTTTGCAGTGAGCTGAGATAGAGCCACTGCACTTTAGCCTGGGCAACCGGGTGAGACTCTGTCTCAAAGAAAAAAAAAGTTCATTTAAACAAAAATTTAAGGATTTAACCCATTTGTAGAATTATTACAGAAGGTAGTAAAGCCTTTGAATATAACTTAAAGGGAAGAAAAGAACATAATATGAAGGAGGGAAGTTGCTCTACAAATAAGGGACAAAATGCTCAATTCTTGAAGATAGGAGAATCAATAGATAAGCTCATAAACCTCAATAAGGTCAACTTCAGTAGCAGGATAGTTTAGGATGGATCATTGTGGAAAATGAAAGCAGATAAAAACCATTTAGAAAGATGTGCAGGTAAGAAGGAAGGAAGAAGTAGAAAAAGCCTAGCAATCCATGTCAAACCCTTTTTCAATCCTGTTTTGTCACTTACAAGCTGTATGACTTTAGACAATTCATGTGCCCCATATGATCCTGATTTCCTTGTCTATATGCTAAAGGCACTGGACTGCATACATGATTTCTGCATAGCTGCATTATTAGATAGATGTAAGTTTCACAAGGACAGAAACTTTGTCTTTTACTGCTGTGCATCCAACAAAATGCTAGCATTCAATAAATATTTGTTGAGTGAATGAATGAGTCTAAGCTTTCTCTTCCAGCTCTGACATCCAATCACTTTTAGCAGAATCATCTGACATGTTGTTGGTACCTCAGCCCTTGCCAGCCACCTCTAGTAACATAATCTTAGTGTCCTTGACCCAGCTACCCTCCTAGCCACACAACCCATGTACATGTGAAGACGAAAGGTGAATCTTGCTCACCCATTAAAAGCCATTGAGACAAACACTTCCCATGTACTCAGAAACAGAAACAACCTTCGGCCTCCCAGGACAGCCAAGAATGGAGAACAAAGTGGCAAACGATCTGACCCTATAATTTGTGGCAGTAAAATTTATGACGTATGGGTCTTCTAATGGGGTACACTTAGTGGACAAACGAGACTAAAAGGTCAGGTGCATGACCTTCTAGAGTTACTAGAATGGTTGTAGGCATAGCTTTCCTTGGCTTAACACATTTCACTCTGAAAGTTTCGCAGCCTCTATCACATGCCAAAAGACCTTATCCCAAAGGTTGCAAACTCAAATGCCTTCAGGGGCTGAATAAGTAATGAATAAATTGGAAATATGCTGATACAGAATGTGAGAAGTGTAGTGAGCTTGAAAGTACATGCTTAAACTTAAAAATCTGATTCAATTTTTTTGTTTGTTTGTTTGTTTCGAGGCGGAGTCTCACTCTGTCTCCCAGGTTGGAGTGCAATGGCGCGGTCTCAGCCCACCGCAACCTCCGCCTCCCGGGTTCAAGCAATTCTCCTGCCTCAGCCTGTCGAGTGGCTGGAATTATAGGCGCCCGCCACCATGCTTGGCTAATTTTTGTATTTTTAGTAGAGGCGGGGTTTCACCATGTTGGCCAGGCTGGTCTTGAACTCCTGACCTCGTGATCCACCCACCTTGGCCTCCCAAAGTGCTGG
>CAUYLG010060086.1:0-14334 GCA_963573385.1 Cacajao melanocephalus | reverse complement strand
TGACTCTTGCTTCTTGACTGAAATAAGCTAACGTTAAAAAAAGAGGCTCTTGTCAATGATTTAAGATGAAGTTGCTTCTAATTCTAACTGGCTTTTATTTATCATCATTGGCATTTGAACAGGAAAAATAACCTAGTATATAAAAAGGTTGAGGAGACAAGCATTTTAAATTATATTTTTTTAGTGACTTTTGGCTTGAGGACACACATTCCTAGATTTTTAACTTTTATGTTATTTCTCTTTTTTTTTTATTTTTATTGCAGCAACAATAGCTTAATATGTTATTTCTCATAATACATTATCATTTCAGAGAAAAAAAAAAATCTCCTAGCCACCAACTGAAGATGTGGGCTGTTGATCAAATCATGCCATAATTTTTAAAGGAAATAGAGATGAACTTTGAAGTTTACCCATGCCTTGTTTTCACTATACTGTTATTAACAATTATCCATGTGGTATTGACAATGTCCTTTGTAGATTAGAAGTGCTGTCATTTTTCCTGGAACAGTGCTTTGGTATGTAGGGCATAATGGACCACTTTTAAGTTGTGATTGCTTTTATTGTGGGTATGTTTGTATGAGTCAGGTGAATTTCCATTCTGCCCAACTGAGATATGATAACTTGTCCTTTCTAGCTTGTGTTATGTCCATTTGTTGGTTATATAATAGATGACTGTTTATATAATAAGGATTAGAATAAGGCATTAGAATTAATTGTTAATGGATACAAACTATATATCTGCTGTAGTTTCAATTACACAGTTCTTAAACATAACAACATATTGGAAGTAAAAAGGGGTTGAAATAGTTTGGCTGTGTCCCTCCCAAATCTCATCTTGAATTCTAGCTCCCATAATCCCCATGTGTTGTGGGAGGAACCCAGTGGGAGGTAATTGAATCATGGGGGTGGGTTATTCCTATGCTGTTCTCTTGTTAGTGAGTAAGTCTCACAAGATCTGACAGTTTTATAAAGGGAGGTTCCTCAGCACGTGTTCTCTTGCCTGCTGCCACGTGGTATGTGCCTTTGTTCCCCTTTTGCCTTCCACTGTGATTGTGAGGCCTCCCCAGCCATGTGGAACTGTGAGTCCATTAAACCTCTCTTTCCTTTATAAATTACCAAGTTGCGGGTATGTCTTTATCAGCAGCATGAGAACAGACTAATACAGTAAACTGGTACCAGAAGAGTTGGGTACTGCTGTAAGGATACCCGAAAGTGTAGAAGCAACTTTGGAACTGAGTAACAGGCAGAGGTTGGAACAGTTGACAGGGCTCAGAAGAAGACAGGGAAATATGGGAAAGTTTGGAACCTCCTAGAGACTTGTTGAATGGCTTTCACCAAAATGCTGATAGTGATATGGACAATGAAATCTAGACTGAGATGGTCTCAGATGGAGATGAGGAACTTGTTGGGAACTGGAATAAAGGTCATCACTCTTGCTATGCGGAGAGACTGGCGGCATTTTGCTCCAGCCCTAGAGATCTGTGGAACTTTGAACTTTAGGGAGATGATTTAGGGTATCTGGTGAAAGAAATTTCCTAGCAGCAAAGTGTTCAAGAGGAAGCAGAGCATAAAAGTTTCAAAAATTTGCAGCCTCACAATGCAGTAGAAAAGAAAAATCCATTTTTTGCAGAGAAATTCAAGCTGGCAGCAGAAATTTGCATAAGTAAAGAGGAGCCAAATGCTAATTTCTAAGACAATGGGGAAAATGTCTCCAGGGGATGTCAGAGACCTTTGTAGCAGCCCCTCCCATCATAGGCTTGGAAGCCTAGGAGGACAAATGATATTATGGGCTGGGCACAGGGCCTTGCTGCTTTGTGCAGTCTCTGGACTTGGTGCCCTGGGTCCCAGCTATGGCTAAAAGGGGCCAGTGTACAGCTCAGGCCATTGCATCAGAGGGTGTAAGCCCCAAGCCTTGGCAGCTTACATGTGATGTTGGGCCTGTGGGTGCACAGAAGTAAAAAATTGAGGTTTGGGACTTGAGAGGATGTATGGAAACGCCTCGATGTACAAGCAGAGAGGTGTGCTGCAGAGACGAAGCCCTTATGGAGAACTTCTGCTAAAGCAGTTCAGAAGAAAGAAAATGTGGGGTGGGAGCCCCCACACAGAGTCCCCACTGGGGCATTGCCTAGTGGAGCTGTGAGAAGAGGGCTTCCATCCTCCAGACCCCAGAATACACTGACAGCTTGCACTGTGCACCTGGAAAAGCCACAGACACTCAATGCTAGGCCGTGAAAGCAACCAGGAACAGGGATCTAGCAAAGCTACAGGAGCAGAGCTGCCCAAGACCATAGGAACCCACCTCTTGCATCAGCATGACCTAGATGTGAGACATGGAGTCAAAGGAGATTATTTCAGAACCGTAAGATTTAATTACTGCCTTGTTGGATTTCAGACATGCATGGGGCCTATAGCCCTTTGTTTTGGCCAATTTCTCCCATTTAGAATGAGTTTATTTACCCAATGCTTGTACCCTCATTATACCTAGGAAGTAACTAACTTGCTTTTGATTTTACAGGTTCATAGGCAGAAGGGACTTGCCTTGTCTCAGATGAGACTTTGGACTGTGGACTTTCGAGTTAATGCTGAAATAAGTTAAGACTTTGGAGGACTGTTGGGAAGGCATGATTGGTTTTGAAATGTGAGGAGTGGCTGGGTATGGTGGCTCATGCCTATAATCCCAGCACTTTGGGAGTCTGAGGCGGGTGGATCACCTGAGATCAGGAGTTCGAGACCAGCCTGGCCAACATGGAAAAACCCTGTCTCTACTAAAAATACAAAAATTAGCTGGGTGTGGTGACGGGCACCTGTAATCCCAGGTACTCAGGAGGCTGAGGCAGGGACAATTGCTTGAACCTGGGAGGCAGAGATTGCAGTGAGTCAAGATTGCGCCATTGCATTCTAGCCTGGGCAACAGAGTGAGACTCTGTCTCAAAAAAAAAAAAAAAAAGAAAAAGAAAAAGAAATGTGAGAACATGAGATTTGGGAGGGGCAAGGGGCAGAATGATGTGGTTTGGCTGTGTCCCCACACAAATCTCATTTTTTTTTTAAATTTTATTTTTATTATTTTTATTTTTTAAAAGAAGATGGGGTTTCACCATGATGGCCAGTCTGGTCTTGAACTCCTGACCTCAGGTGATCCACCCACCTCGGCCTCCCAAAGTGCTAGGATTACAGCCGTGAGCCACCACGCCTGGCCCCAAATCTCATTTTAAACTATAGCTCCCATGATCCCCATGTGTCATTAGAGGAAGCTGGTGGGAGGTAATTTAATCATGGGGTGGGTTCCCCCCCCATGAATAAGTCTCACGAGATCTGATGGTTTTATAAAGGGCAGTTACCTCACACACACTCTCTTGCCTGCTGCCATGTAAGATGTACCTTTGTTCCTTCTTCACCTTCTGCCAAGATTGTGAGGCCTCCCAGTCATGTGGAACTGTGAGTCCATTAAAGCTCTTTTTCTTTATAAATTACCCAGTCTTGGGTATTTCTTCCTAGCAGTATGAAAATGGACTAATACAAGGGTATAGTAGGCATTGGGAAACAAAGAACAGGGAAGAAAATATTTCTGAGATCCAAAGGAGCTTTGCCAAGAGTATAGCCCAATGTAATGTAGGAGTGGAGAACCACCTAAGATCAGGAGCCCTAGAGAGAAGAACCTGTCTGAGCAGAGGTTGGACTTAGATAATGATGGAGGGGTCAGAGGCATCCAGAATTGGAGTATTTTAAAATAAAACCTATTTGTGGACATGTAAAAAGCTGAATTAATACCTGTTTTATGTACTTGTGCTTTCCCTTCTGTGAGGCTTTGTGGTTGTAAGGAACAGAGTTCAAGGGCAGCTGGCTCAATTAAAGGAAGCTGACTATAAGGAAACCTCTGCCTTTGCGTGGAGTCAGGACCAAAGAACCCAATGAGTAGTGCATATAAAACGTACAAAAATATATCTCGAAAGATTGTCTTCTGTTCTCTTTCAGTGATGCCATCTGCAGTTTTGTGATCTGTAATGACTCTTCCCTTCGAGGTCAGCCCATTATCTTTAATCCTGACTTTTTTGTGGAGAAACTCCGACATGAGAAACCTGAGGTGTTCACCGAGTTGGTGGTCAGCAATATCACAAGGCTCATCGATTTACCTGGAACGGAGTTGGCTCAGCTGATGGGGGAAGTGGACCTTAAGTTGCCTGGCGGGGCCGGCCCAGCGTCAGGATTCTTCCGGTCTCTCATGTCTCTCAAGCGCAAGGGTAGGAGATGTGTCTGTGAAGGGTGGGTAGGCCTTAGCTGCGCCCTGGGCTTCTCTCTCAACATCTACACATTCACTAAAGAGTTGCTGTTAAAGCATTTTTGGGCCATTTTTAAAATTTTCATAAGTAGTAACACCTTAAGTAATAGTAATACAAATTATAAAAACTGTCTAGATAAATAAATAATTAACCTAAAGCAAATATATTCAGTCTCTGAGAGATGACATGATTAACTTAGGTGGTTATCAGGGGTGTCTTGATTTTCATGCCCTATTAATATGTGAAAATAATCTTTAAAAAATCAAAATTACATAGCTAGAGGCTATAGTAAAGAAAGCTTGAATTTTTTTCCTTTCTTTTTTTCTTTTTTTAGGGGATGGGATCTCACGCTGTTGCCGAGGCTGGAGTACAGTGGTGTCATTACAGCTCACTGTAGCCTCAAATTCCTGGGCTCAAACTATCCTTCTGTCTCAGCCTCCCGGTAGCTGGGACTGCAGGTGCATGACACCATGCCTGACTGTTTTCTGTTTTTTGTAGAGACGGGGTCTCACTATGTTGCCCAGGCTGGTCTCAAACTCCTGGCCTCAAGCAGTCCTCCTACCTCAGCCTCCCAAAACACTGGGATTACAGGTGTGAGCCACAATGTCTGGCCTTCTGTTTGTTGTTAAATTAAATACTAACATGCTAGATATCTCCTTCTTACTTAGTAGGTGTGTGCTTCTTACTTAAACAAGAAGGTGGTCTTTGCCCTCAAGGAACCTATAGTCTAATATTGAACTTGAGAGAGCTGATTGAGAGTTGTCCTGATTGTCTTTTCTGGTTTAATTCCAGTTCTAAGGTTTTTGTTTACTGATCATGTGAAAAAACTTGCTGAATTGTGAAATAATAGGATGCTTGAGTGGTTTTAGGTATGATGACTTTGTACTATTTGTGTGAAATATAGCCATGTCATATCATATGGTTTTTCAGAAAAAGGAGTGATATTTGGGTCCCCACTGACGGAGGAAGGCATTGCCCAGATATACCAATTGATTGAATATCTACACAAAAGTAAGACTACTTGAAATTTTATCATTCTTTGTTTAATGAAGAGTTCTCAGTTTTCCGTTGAGAGCTGCCTTGAGTTAGTAGGCACCAATTAACCATCAACAAAGGAACTAACCAGTGTTAATTTCAGGTGGCATGTTTTTAAATGTATTTCCTTTTAAACTTCATCTCATATATTCATTTGCTGTATACTCTCAAAATGTATATATATTAGGCTGTGAAGTCACATTTACCTCTCGACTCAGAGAGACATTTCTTCTGGAAAAATATGTTGTTCCTAAAGAGTCGTGGCATTTATTTAAGAGAGCACGATACTTTTTTTTCCCTCCAGAATTATATGATTAAAACACATTCTTTACTTAAACATTTCTTTTTCTTTTCTTTTTTTTTTAAAAAGATGGGGTTTCACCATAATGGCCAGGCTGGTCTTGAACTCCTGACCTCAGGTGATCCACCCACCTTGGCCTCCCAGAGTGCTAGGATTACAGGCGTGAGCCACCGCGCCTGGCCTTTTTTTTTTTTTTTGAGACAGTGTCTCATTCTGTTACCCAGGCTAGGGTGCAGTGGTGCAGTCTTGGCTCACTGCAGCCTTGAGCTCCCGGGCTCAGGTCATTCTCCCACCTTGGCCTCCCTAGTAACTGGGCCCACAAGCTTGCCCGACCACACCTGGCTAGTTTTTGTATTTTTTTGTAGAGATGGGGTTTTGCCATATTGCCTAGGCTTGTCTCGAACTCCTGGGCTCAAGTGATAAACCCGCCTAGGCCTCCCAAAGTGCTGAGATTATAGGCATGAGTTATTACACCTGGCCTAGGAATGAATAGTTTAGTTGGGGTGATCCTAAGCTTCTGGGAATCTTTTAGGCTGAAAGATAATTTGACACGTTAGAGTTCTGATTCCTAGAGCAATGCAGAGACTCTGGATTCATTTGGGGCTGGGAAAACAGTTTACAAGAGCCACAAACATCCACACATGTATGTAGCCCCTCCAAACCAAGTCTGGGATAAACAAGGAGAAGAGGTCTTCAGGGAGATTTGGCTATTTTCAGTTTATTTTTCAATCTAATTCTGACTTGATTGGGTTAAATTCAGAGTGTCTGTACACTTTGGAGGTTGTATGACTCCTGGGAGGACTGCCTTTTAGTTTGGAAGATCTCCAAATGCCCAGGGATATTCAGATATGTCTCAGGAGGTCAGTAGGTTCTAAACTACCCTGGTGAAAAGAGGCAAAAACTTACTGGAAACGCTTTATAAAGGGTCTTTTAAGTGTAAAGTAGTCTTTAGATTATGTATTTTAATCATAATCTTTCTGCTTCCTTTTTGCCTGTCTTCTGCTTTCTTTTATACTAAACAGACTTGCGAGTAGAGGGTTTGTTTAGAGTACCAGGTAACAGTGTCCGACAGCAGATTTTAAGGGATGCTCTCAATAATGGAACCGACATTGACTTGGAATCAGGGGAGTTTCATTCAAATGATGTTGCCACTTTGCTGAAGATGTTTCTAGGAGAGTTGCCGGAGCCTCTGCTGACACATAAACATTTCAATGCGCACCTCAAAATTGCTGGTGAGTATAGGAAATAAGAAGGAGATGTAAATACATTTCTTTCAATTTAGTAAAGTTCCTAGGAATTTTCTGTTGCTTGTGACCCGCAGTAATACTTCTGTTAATATTGGTTAAGACTTTGTGATGTTGCTGGACTTCTCTGGTACTCATGGGTATTGGCTAGTTAAGTTTAATTTAATCGAATGACTTTCTTGGTAATTAAGCTTTGTACTGAGATAATGAGCTGGTGGTAAGATGTGGTCTGGGTTTTATTTATTTTTGAATCTTTGATAGATTCTCGAGTAGTGTGTTGAACATTTTAGTTGAAGACACGGTCTTACTCTGTCACCTAGGCTGCAGTGCAGTGGTGCAACCTTGGCTCACTGCAGCTTTGACCTCCCAGGCCCAGGTGAGCCTCCCACCTTAGCCTCTCAAGTAGCTGGGACTACAGGCATGTGCCACCAAGCCCGGCAACTTTTTTTGTATTTTTTGTAGACATGCGGTTTTGCCGTGTTGCCCAGCCTTGAACTCCTAGGCTCAAGCGATCTGCCCGCCTTGGCATCCTGAAGTGTTGGGATTATAGGCATAAGCCACTGTGCTCAACCCATTTTAGTTGCTTAATAAATGTATGCTTTTCATTGGATTGATTCATATATTTCAAATGGTTACAGGTTCAGTATTTTTACCGTGGTTTGGGGTTCTTACTCAGTATTTCTATGCCTCAGTTGAGGACATCTCTACTCTTGGAAGTTTGTTTTTTAAAAAATAATACTTGTTTTCTAAATAGAAACACATAGTTCAAAATTCAGATGATTCAAATAATATACAGTAAAAACCTTCTCTTCTACCCCTGTTCCCCAACACCTAGTTCTTCCTAGAAACAACCAGTGTTATTGATTTAATTTTTTTTTTTTTAAAAGAAAGCCTGGGCCGGGCACAGTGACTCACGCCTGTAATCCCAGCAGTTTGGGAGGCTGAGGCGGGCGGATCATGAGGTCAAGAGATCGAGACCATCCTGGCCAACATGGTGAAACCCCGCCTCTACTAAAAATACAAAAAATTAGCTGGGCATGGTGGCACGTGCCTGTATTCCCAGCTACTCAGGAGGCTGAGGCAGAATTGCTTGAAATCGGAAAACGGAAGTTGCAGTGAGCTGGGATTGCGCCACTGCACTCCAGCCTGGTGATAGAGCGAGACTCTATCCAAAAAAAAAAAAAAAAAAGCAAGCAAGCCTGTTGCCCAGGCTGGTCTCAAACTCCTCCTGGCTTCAAGTGATCCTCCTTCCTCAGTCTCCAAAAGTGCTAGCTAGGATTGCAGGAATGAGCCCCAGCCCCCAGCCCAGTGTCACTGATTTCTAAAGTGTCCTTCCAGAGATATTTTGTGTACTTCCAAACAAATACACATATTTCTTTTCTTCTATTTTTATGTAATAGATTGTACACATGGTTCTGTGGGTTGCTTTTTTCGCTTACTATATCTTAGAGAAGGTTTCATTTTCAGCTCATAAATGATTTCTTCATACTCCTTTATACCCGTATGGTAGGGAATTCATTCTTAAATTGCACGTCTGTTATGCCGCTATGTTCTCTAAGTGCACAGCATCAATATCCATTACTGCAGTTGCTTAGTTTTCTGCCCCTGAGTATTTTTCCTATTTCTTCTAATAATATGGAAAAGAATTATAAGGTTTTTTTTTCCTTTTAAGTAATTTTTACTAATTAAGGAAATAAGTTTTGAATTAAAAAAAATATTATTAGTTTCTTAAAGCACCTTTAGTAGCAATCCAAAAGATACAATGAGTAAATAGTACTATGATGTTATATAATTTTACAGTTATTTTGGGGAGAAATAAAGATGTTAGACCTTTGGAAAAGATTTGGAAAATATTTTTTTGCAAATGTTAACATGAAGAATGCCTGTTTTGTTTGCTTTCCAGTTCAGTTCATTCATGTAGTACAATATTTGAAATCCTCCCTTCCACCACCCTGTGATTCACTATTCTTTGAGAACATACTGAGGTGTGGCACAGTTGTAGCCTTTCATATGCCTTGGTGATAACTGGAAGGAATTTTTGTTTTCAGTTTCATATTAACAGGAGACATTTTCTAGAAGTGTTATCTGCCTTTCCTAAACCTGGAATTATTGAGATTAAACAGCTTAAATAACACACTGTAATCATTTTTAGGTCTATATGAATTGTACTCAAATGGTTATTAGTGTACTTTGAAACTTTCATTATCCAGTGGACTGTTTTCATTGATAACCTTTTTAGCCTGTTAGGGGAGAACCAATAATCCTGACTCCATTGGGAGCTGCCTGTTATAAGGAGCAGCTTGTGAATAAGGACATATTCATGCTCATTTTTCACTCTCATTTTTCTTTTAGCTGTAAAATATCTGAGTGGGGAGAAGTGGAGTGAGTGGCATTATCAAAGGCATGTGTAGATCTTTTTATTTTTTATAGAGATGGGGTTTTGCCCTGTTGCCCAGGCTGGTCTTGAAATCCTGGGCTCAAGTGATCTGTCCGCCGTCGCCTCCTAAAGTGTTGGGGTTACAGGCATGTGCCAATGCGCCTAACCTGGATATGTTTTTATTTCTCTTGGGTATATATCTACGAATGGAATTTCTTGGTCAAATGGTGACTCAGTTTTTGAGGAACTGCCAAAATGTTTTCCAAGTGGTTATACCATTTTATATTCCCACCAGCAATGTAGGAGGGTTTAATTTTCTCTACATCTTTGCCAACATTTTTTATTGTCACTCTGTTTGTAGTTATAGCCATCGTAGTGGGTATGAAGTAGTATGTTATTGTGGTTTTGATTTATAGTTTCTTGATGGCTAATGACACTGAGCATACAAAGCCTTTTTGGCCACTTGTATACCTTCTTTGAAGGAATGTCTATTCAAATCCTGTACACATTAACAAATTTTTTTGGTCTTTTTATTGTTGAATTGTATTGCCATTATTTTGTTATGTTTTACTGTAATCTTTGAATTGTGTTTCTGCCTGAATCTTTTTTTTTCCTTTCTTAGATGGGAGTTGAGGGGAGGATAATGGTGATAGCATTGATTTTTCTTGCTGATATTTTCTCCCTACTTTGCAAATTCTCTTTTCTCCTCAAGATTTGATGCAGTTTGATGATAAAGGAAACAAAACCAATATACCAGACAAGGACCGGCAAATTGAGGCTCTCCAGTTACTCTTCCTCATTCTCCCTCCTCCCAATCGGAATTTGCTGAAGTTATTGCTTGATCTCCTATACCAGACAGCAAAGAAACAAGACAAGAATAAGATGTCAGCCTATAACCTTGCCCTTATGTTTGCACCCCATGTCCTGTGGCCAAAAAATGTGAGTGTTGACAGGAAGAGTAAAGATTGCTTGATTTTCTTGGGCTGGGCTTCATTCTATGGCTATAACTTGGTGAGATTATCAAGGGGCCAAGGTCTGGCCTTCACCTTCATGAGGTTGGGAACTTACTTTATTAGTTCATTGAGAGTCATCAGACCTGAGAGGGCCAATTCCTGTTAATTTCACTTATAAATCAATCTCTGGTAAACCTGCATGGGATCGTATTAGTGGAAACTCTTAGTGGGAAATTATAGCTACTGAATAAACAAGAATACTCATTTTGGCTGGTCAGTATGGTAATACTTCTTAACAGGAAAGGCTTCTTGGAAAATCAAATTAGTTTCTGAAGATCGAATAGTATAAAATTAGAATAGAACTGTATGATCTTGTGGGATAATGTCACCAAGCTTATAGATTTATAAATGAGATGGCACTTAGAACAATCCTGTCTTGTCCTAACTTTTCTATTTCCTGTAGATATGTAGTCTTTTTGGATAAAGCTGAACTTGATTCTTATTATGGAAACCATAGTCTTCTCAGTGACTTACATGAGAAATAAATTCACTCTCTCTTTTTTTAATGTCTGAGGGATAAAAACACAGAGAAATAAAATTCTTTGAAGTATTTTTTTCTGTTTTTTTTTTTTTTGAGGCAGGGTCTCATTCTGTCACCCAGGCTGGAGGGGAGTAACACAGTCACTGCTCACTGCAGCCTCATCTAAAGTCTTTTAAACAAATTGTTGACCTGGGGGTACATAGATCATATTCCTGCCCATTTATAATATGAGTTTTGAGCCAGGGTAGGTGGATTGGAAGCCACACACCAGCAATGTTACCTATGTCTTTTCTCCTTTTTCTTTTTTTTTGAGACTGAGTCTCACTGTTGCCCAGGCTGGAGTGCAATAGTGCAATCTCAGCTCACTGCAACCTCTGCCTCCCAGGTTCAAACAATTCTCCTGCCTCAGCCTCCTAAGTATCAGGGACTATAGGCTTGTGCCACTACGCCTGGCTAATATTTGTATTTTTGTATTTTTAGGTAGAGATGGGGTTTCACTATGTTGGCTAGGCTGGTCTCAAACTCCTGATCTCAGGTGATCCACCTGCCTCTGCTTCCCAAAGTGCTGGGATTACAGGCATGAGCCACCACGCCTGGCCTTTTACTTTTTTTTTTAAAGCAACTGTCTACAAGCCATTTTTTGTTTGTCTAGTCTTTTACCTTTTCTATATGTAGGCTTCTCATCTGTAACTGGGCATAATACAGTAAGTCTTTAACCTATTAACATCGTTTATAGGTTCTTGGAAACTGAAACTTTAATCAAAATGACTTATAACAAAACAAATCATTTTTCTCATCAATGTTATAACGAAAAGATGTTGAAGAAAATGTTGTTAGTTGAGGACCTGCTATATGTTGGTTCATTTAAAGTTAGAGTTTCCAAGAACCTATTAATGCCTTAAGTGAGGAATTTCTGTAATAGCTTTACTACTTACCTCACAAGGTTGTTGGGAAGATAACAGAAATAGGTTATAGTAATTCATAAAAAATGTTTGAGATTATAAGAAATGAGAAAAGGAAGGTAAAGGAGAGAGATTGTATGAAACATTTTACTTAACAAATAACTAGTCAAAAAATAACAAAGTTCTGGACCAGGAAGAGCCTCTCGGGGGTGAGTAGGGGAGCAGAGAACACATCAACATTTGTCCATGTTAAGGAGATCAAGCCTTATAATGAAGGAATTTTAGAACCAGCTAACCACGACTATAGAAAAGCAATGAGTAAACTGTGGTTATGAAAAGAAGTGGTGGCTTACCTGTAATCCCAGCACTTTGGGAGGCTGAGGTAGGAGGATTGCTTGAGGCCAGGATGTTGAGACCAGCCTGGGCAACACAGTAAGACCTTGAGACCTTGTCTCTACAAAAGGAAAGGAAAAATAAGCTCGATGTGGTGGCACATGCCTATAGTCCTAGCTACTTGGGAGTCTGAGGTAGGAGGATCGCTTGAGCCAAGGAGTTTGTGGCTACAGTGAGTTAAGATTGCACCACTGTACTCCAACCTGGGTGACAAAGCAAGACCCTATCTCTAAAAAAAAAAAGGGTATTTAAAAGCAAAGAGATAAAGTAACAAAGATACATGTTAAAAATGAGGGGTTTTGGATAATGGAGATACTGAAGTACTTAAAAAAAGACAGGAGAAACAAGGGAAGGGAATCAATGACAATTTTACTGTGTTTTTAAGAAACAGATGTCAGGCTAGGTGTGGTGGCTCATGCTTGTAATCCCAGCACTTTGGGAGGCTGAGGTGGGTGGATCACAAGGTCAGTAGTTCAAGACAAGCCAACATAGTAAAACCCCGTCTCTACTAAAAATAGAAAAATTAGCTGGGTGTGGTGGTGTGTGCCTGTAATCCCAGCAACTGGGGAGGTTGAGACAGGAGAATCGCTTGAACCCGGGAGGCAGAGGTTGCAGTGAGCCAAGATCGTGCCACTGCATTCCAGCCTGGGACAAAGTGAGACTCCATCTCAAAAAAAAAAAAAAAAAAGCAGATGTCACTTCGGTATAGGTAGTGACAGTTCTCTTTTGTCTTTGGAGAAACTCTGGTTTTCTAAAGTGGCAGTGCTGTCCTTGATGGTGGAACAGATTCTCTTCTTTCTGCTCATTTTGAATCCGAAACTAGATCTTCTTTGCCAGTTTGGCTTACATGTCTAATTTTTAAGCAGAATTAGGAAATGAAAATTGGTTTTCAAGGATTTCCTCATCACTTTAGGGACATATTTGTTGTTCTAGATTATGTTATATCTTGCTGAACCAAAAAGTCTTTCCAGAATTAAACATGGTATTAGAGGAACCTTTGTTAGGGATAGAAACTTCATGCATTTGAAAGAGTAAGCGTATTGGTAAATACTACGTTCCAGCTCTTAATGCCCTTTGTTTGGTTTCTTTTCCTCTGAATAGGTCACTGCAAATGACCTTCAGGAGAATATCACAAAGTTAAACAGTGGGATGGCTTTTATGATTAAACACTCCCAGAAACTTTTTAAGGTAGGTAAGGGATGGCATTTGGTTGGTAACAGGACAAAGAAAATGGAGCGAAGTGGGATCCTAAGTGGGGCTATAAAGATGACTAAATGAGAAAAAGGTCCTGAATGGAATTGCAAGCCAGAATGGACAGTGGCAAAACCCCGGAGAACAACTACTATGGTGGAGAGGAATAGGAATATAGGAGGCAGAGTAGGGCTGGATCCTCTGGGTAACTGGCTTTAATCTCTGAGCCATTCTTCCTTTTTCACAAAGGCAGCACATGTGGCAGCTGAGTAGTTTTATCCTGCATGCATACTGCCAGTAGAATTTTAGGGATCACTTTGTACTCTTTGGCCCTTTCAATCCAAACAGGCTATGTTTCTACTGACGTAATTTTCTTAAGAACTTTGTAGGTCTTCTGTGGATTTCAGTGGAATTCATTCCATTAGACAAAGGCCACATGTACAAATCTTTTGGAGATAAATCTTTCCCTACCTTGATCACCTGCTGAGAAACCTAAGGGACAGTACCTTTAAGCTTCCTAAAGGCTTTCTGGTTTAATTGAGAGGATCTGTGAGGTATGCTCTTACTCTACTGAAAGGGCCCTTTGTATGACTGAATACTCTGACCTTTTGATGTTTCTAAGGTTTTAGCAAAAGGTAGCACAGTCACATCCTTGACCTTTTCTTTAATGTATACTTCCTGATAGTGAATCTCTTAATTTTAGCATTATTATTATTATTATTTTTTTTTTTTTTTGAGAAGAGGTCTCACTCTGTTGCACAGGCTAGAGTGCAGTGGTGCAGTCTTGGCTAGCTGCAGCCTCAACCTCCTGGGCTCAGGTGATCCTCCCACCTCAGCCTCCCCAGTAGCTGGGACCACAGGTGTGTGCTGTCACATCTGGCTGATTTTTGTATTTTTTGTGGAGACAGGGTTTCACCATGTTGCCCAGGCCAATCTTGAATTCCTGGGTTCAGGCCTCCTGCCTCAGCCTCCCAAAGTGCTGGGATTACAGGCATGTGGCAATTTTAGCATCTTTTGCCATCTGGAGAGGCTGAAAGTTTCCGAGATCATCCAGTTCTGGTTTCTTTTTTTTTTCTTGCAGTAAAATAATTATAAAATTTACCATCTTAGCCATTTTTAA
>CAUYLG010060085.1:0-59818 GCA_963573385.1 Cacajao melanocephalus | reverse complement strand
CCGGCCACAAGAGTCGCACTGGTGACCCATGGGGCTCCTCCGCTGGGAATCTCTGGTCCATAGGCAACAAAAATTCATCTGTAAGTGTGGCGTCCTCTCGTTCTGTGCGCTTTCTCTGGGAGCTACAATCCTGAGCTGCTAGTAGTCAGCCATCTTGAATCTCTCTCTTCACCCACATTATTAAAATGATGTCCTAACTGACCTGCTAGCCACCAATAGAATTATCTTTCTTAAAAACAAAGCAAAATAAATCTCTGATCATACAATCTTCATTTCCCACTGGTTCTTTATTGGCTGCAGACGGTTCTAACCCCTCCACAATCTGGATGGAGTCTTCTCTTTCTAACTCATTTCCGAATGCTCCCATTAAGCTTTTAATCCCATGAAAAATGCCTTCAGTGCCGCCAGACTAAATGACCTTTTCACCTTTTCTCAAATAAGCTGGGCCTTTTCAGAATATGATACGTTTGTGTCATTATCTTGGAAGCCTTTGCTACTGCTCAACACTCTGCACTGAAAACTCCTACATATTCCTTCAAAAGCCTGGCATTTCCCTGTACTGCCTACTTTTTATCTCTCTCCAGTAGCTTCCACTGCTCCCCAGACACGGGTACCTTTGGTTTGCCAGTTCCTCCTCCTCCCTGTTCCTCAATCCTGCCAATCATGTTTCTGCCTCAAACCTGTTTTGTTGAGTGGTTCTCAGCCCTAAAGACTCTTCAAATGGTCTCATCATTTGGACCTCAGTGCCAAGGCCTTCCTTAACCACCCATCTAAAATAGTCCCTGCATCACTTGGTTTCATTTTGTTTATAAAAGTCAGGGCCACTGTGAGAATGTGTAGTGCCTTTGCTGTAATTTTTTAAAAGATGCCTCCTCTGGCTGGTGCAGACCCTGTCCACCCCCTCAGTTGGGCCTCTGTGCCATAAACAAACTGCAGACTTGTTCAGGGCAGCCTGGAGGGTACTTGTCCCTAACTGAAATTGTCTTGTTTATTCACTGATTTTTCTTTGCCAGTCTCTCCTATTAGTTATATGAGAGCAGAAATTTATGTTTTTTAAAACCATGTATTCAACACTTTATTGTGGCTTTTACCCCAGAACTTCAAGTACTAGAGAAATTCAACGAATATTGGTAACATGAATTAATGAATTCTGTGATGCTTTGGTTGATCCTGTTTCTGCACTGCCTTAGGCTTCTGCATATACATCTTCTAGAGTATTTACCATGTTGTATTGCCATTCTCTTTCCATTATCTTTCTCCTTCACTAGACTGTGAGGCTCCCGAGATCAGAGAATCTGCCTCATCAATGCTGTGTTGATTAGTACAATATCTGACACATTGTGGATACCCCTGATAAAAATTTGTGTATATTAATGCCTGAGTTTTTTAATCTCCATGAAAGGAAGAGAAGTAGTTTTTTTAACTTAAGGAAATCTGAAGGAGAAGTGATTTTCTGAGGAAAAGATAAAGTCAGTTTTGGCTTTGAGATGTCAGCTGAACATTCAGATGAGAAAAAAAATGTCCGGAAGGTGACTGTAAGTGTAGAACTTGGGAGGTCAGTTAGGGTAGAGAGGAAGCTGCAGCCATGGATGAAGATATTAAGAAGGGAATGATTATGGGTGTAGGTCACAGGTTACAATCTTGTGGCTAAGTCTGGCATGCAGACATTTTTTCCCCCATAGCGTTTTAAAACATTTCAGATTTGTTCCTTACATTTAAAAGTTAGGAGATCATCATAAATATATCAGATTTATGACACCTTTGAAATATCAGAAGGGCTGGGCACTTGTGCTGGGAAGTGGCTCCCCCAGTGAGGCTTCATGTGTCCTCATATCACTGCTACCTGTTACATTCTTGGCCCTATGGGCTTTTGAGTTTATATGGAATGAAAAACAAAAAGAACCGAAGAACCAAAAGCAACACCTTGAGGAACATACCCAGTTAGGGCCCGTAGAGGAAGAAGAGAGCCTGTGAGGGCTGAAAGGATTGGATAAAAGTAGGAGAAGGATATGGGGCAAGCACAGTGTCAAGTCAAGTAAATGAATAGGATCAATAAGGAAATGGGGAGGAGAGAGACGAGATGTGAGGCTCTCTCTGGAACAAATACAAGGAGTGGGGTGCAGGATACACACAGACTTAATTTTGTAAAATACCACCTATTGTTGCTCAGGTCTAATACATAACAGCAATGCATGAGGCTTACTGTTTCTCTGTATCCTCAACACCTGACATTATCAGACTTTCTAAATTTTGCAATTCTGATTGAGTTAAAATGGCATCATATTGTTATAATTTACCTTTCTCTGATTAGTAATAAAGTTGTGCATCTCTTTCTTATGTTAGCTATTAGGTTTTCCTTCTGTGAATGGTTTGACTCAGTGTTTCATTGGGTTAACTTGTCTTTTTCAGGATGAGAATATAACTTTTCACTTGACTATTATTTTATTTTTTCCTGGTAGTTTCAAAAATAAAATTAATATACCAAGTCTATAATAATAGCTTAAGAGACTAACAATTATTTTCTATTTCAATGCCTTGTTACCTTCCTTCCAAGTGCTAATTACACCTTTGAACTGTATTATTTATTTGTGGTTTACTTGTTATTGGTCAATCTCTCCCACTAGAAAACATGCCCTATGAGGGCAGAGATCCTGTCTGTTTTATCTAATCGTTTTATACCTGCACTCAGGTGAGTGTCTAGCCTATCTAGGTTCTTAATAAAGAACTACTGATTGTGTTCATCAATTGAATATTGAGGTGCATGTGTCAGGTACTGAGTCGCCCCTGAGGAGTCGCAAGACAAAGTCACTGCCTTCAAAAGGAGCTTGTTAGTCATGTTGGTAAGACAAGAAATCAAAGCATTACAACAAACTATGACATTTGCTAGTTCAACTGGAAACTTGTCTCAGTCAAAGAACTCAAGCCCTTTCCACAGAAAATTGCACTTAAATAAAAATAAAAATTAAACGAGGATTCTAACAGAGAGCAACAATATTGCACACAATTTTAAACACTTTTATGAATCTTGTGCTCTTTCCATGTAAAGCAGAAGAGAAATGAGTCCAAGATCTGTCCTCTTTGCAAGAGAAATATGCATGCTAGGGAAGCCTGTCCTCCAGAGACCTGTTGAAAAGCCACCTGGAAGTCTGAGCTTCCACACCATCCCAGCAGCCTGCTTTTCTGGTTTAAGGATTCTGTTTTTAAAATCCACGTCAGGTCCCGGTATGCTCTCCACAAAATAAACTCCTGGACAAAAATCTACAGCTGAGCTTATTCAAAGCTCAAAAAATTGCTAGACACACCCATTGGCTAAAGACAGTGTTTCTCCCTTTGGCAATCATTTTTACAATGCTTGATTACAGGCTGTTTTATTCTCATGGTTCTATTATACAACATCAGTCCATGCAACATCAGAAGCATCATTTACTGTAAAGAGAGATTTTCAAGTCTGCAATGCTCTCTTATGAGGAAAGAAATAAGGGCCTATTTCAACTTCTTGAAGCTTGCTTTGCCATGAGGCTAAGTTACCCTCATTCAGTGTTGTTAAATAAAGGACAAATTGTAGCTTCCGAAGAGAGGAGAAATCAACTCCTCTGGCTGGCTGTGCCCCAATATCTTGGGCATATTATCTTTAGACCTGCAATGGACCCAGGAGCTTCCAAGCTGTGTTCTGCTGAGTCCAGGGGTTTCCTGGAAGGGGTAGGGTGAGGGAGAACTCAAGGTTTTCATCTGTTTCCTGAGAGAATCCCCTCCCAAAGAGTAAAGGACCTAACCTGGGTAGAAGCTTGTTTGTTAGGTATAATCAAATCACCAGCCCATTGCCTTAGATGATACACACTAGTGTGTGTTTAATTCACTCACATTTCCATGGGCATTCCGCAACATGAAAAAGGAATTTGGACCTTAGGTGGTTTCTTTGTTTTGTTTTGGTTTTTGCTTCTCTGAGAGAAACTTTAAATAAAAGAATAAAGTAGACACTGGTATTCTCTTCATTTCTCTAGAGAGCAACACTATGGCCTCTCAGTGCCTCATGGCATGAACCAACTGTAAGGTATTTATTCATTTAATCATCAAATGTGTACTGAGTTATTAGTCTGTGCTGGAGAGCCAACTATGGAGGAGATGTGAGTTCTGTCCAGGTCAGCTTCCTCTCCAGGTAAATCTGACAGCAAGTTTAAGGAAGGTGGGAGGAGGAGGACAGGTGATTCAGGTAGAGGAAGCAGCATGTGCTAGATCCAGAGGATAGAAGAATCCTGCTATGTTCGGTGAATGGCAAATGGTTCAATACAGTGAGAACATGGAGCGTGAAGGGGGCTGTAGTGAAAGATGGGTTTTAGACAAGGGATACCTGCTCTGAGCTCACTGACAGCTCTGATTTCACGAAAGCCTCCCTGTTGTCTTCATGTGCACATGCACTTGCCAAACTCCCTCCAGTGCCCATTTAGAAAATGTGCTCGTTCTGTCCACGTGAACCCTAACCCCACAGCAAATCTCAAACAGTGAGTAAAAGATTCTCAGGGGATTTGAAGCAGTTGCCACCTTTTCCTTCACAGTCGCATTAGCAGATTTTGGTGGCAAGCTGGTTTAATCATTTCCACATCACAACCGTAAAGCTGTGTTTCAGCTGAGGTAGTGGACCCCATTTAAACCCGTTAATAGCTGGACAAAGTAGAGTAACTAACTGGGTTCGATTACCGAATAGTTCTTCATCAAGGGTGGGGATCAAATGGGGAGACTTTTCAAAATGCCCCTCAGCCGTAATGAATTCAAGCGTCTTTAAAATGTGTGGAGTTTTTTTGGTAGAGATGCAGTCTCTCTATGTTGCCCAGGCTGATCTTGAACTACTGGCCTCAAGCGGTCCTCCCACCTCAGCCTCCCAAAGTGCTGGGATTACAACTGTGAGCTAATGTGTCTGGCCCATGAATCCCAGATTCAACGTGGGGTCCAGACGTGTGTATTTAAAAAATCTCCTCAGGCATCTGTGACATGGCTTCCTGGATAAAATCTGTTCATGTAGACCTAATCACTTGCATAGAAAAGAACATTTTCAGAAAAACTCTAGATTATAGTTTCGAACATATTTATACTGGCCTCAGAACTCCAAATATTTCAGTAAATGTCAATCCCTATAATATGTATTGGAAATTTACTTTTCGGTAATTTTCTATTGGATGGATCCATAAAGTCAGAGCCAGCCTTAATTATAATCAGGAAAGTGGTAGTAAATTTCCTCTCCACTTTTACTTCCTCTTGAATAGGAAAGCATATGAATTATCTCCTTTCCTTTTGGATCTACCTGGAAGATATATGGTACTGGCAAATTTGAGTTGGAGAAATTAAAGCTGGCCTTTTATCATTATTGGCAAGTGACCGGACAATTGCAGCCATTGCTTGTATCCTATGAGGCAGTATTGAAAGTCCTGTTGAGGAAAACACTGCAGAAAGAACTTACTGTGGTTTAGAGGGGGCTTTATTATAATTCTCTGTAGTCTGCTTTGGCTTGAGCTAAATCATAAATTAAGCAAATTTTTTTTAAAAGAAGTTGGTTACCAAGGGGAAAAAAAAAGAATATCAGTAGTGTCAGTGGGGATGGAGAGAAGCAGGCAGCTTCGGGAGATTTAGGATGCAGCACTGACAGCCTGGAGTGGTAGGTGCCACCAGTGAGCAGGGTGCAGCGAGGGGTCAGAGAGGACGGCTGGAAATCTGCTTTGGGCTGCTGGTGCACATCAGCTGACCATGTGATCCACTGTAAATAATACGGCTGTAATTAGAGTATAAGGCTGACTGCAGGGTAAATATAGTAAATAATGATATAACATTTATCATGATTTAGAATCACGGAATGCTGTTTCTATCTCCATAATTTCTGCCTTATTTTTATTACAACAAATTTAGGAGTAAAAGAAAACCTGTACCAGGATTAGGAAATTTAGAAGGGCTTTTGTCAGGAGATTTTTGTTTTTGTTTTGTGATTTTAAAAAACACACTATTAATGAAATATTTCAAATGTATAAAAAACTAGAGAGAATAGTAATGAAACCCCATGTATGTCTCACTCAAATTTCCCAATTATTAATATCAGTCCTGTCCAATCTTATTTAATTCACTCACCAACTACCCTCTCCCACCAACTAGATTATTTAAAGCAACCTCCAGCATCATACTCTTTTATTATATATTCTTCAATATTTTTTTCTAAAAGGAGGGCCTCTTAAAACCGAAACCACTATAACATCATCACACCTAAAAATGTACAGTAATTTCTTAATATTATCAAATCCAGTTGGTGTTGGAATTTCCTCAGTTATTTTTACATAGGTATACATAAAACAAAGAAACACATACATGCAATAGTTTGAGGATCATTGCCTAGAACTATTGTTTCATTAGGGGTTGGAAAACAGTGATACTCTATCATTTCTTCTTTATATATTCTCCAGAATTTATTATCTGGAATTCTTAAGTGAATTTTCAAATATGTAGGTGTTGTAGAAGACAGGCAGGATAAAGTTTTATTCTTTCCTTTATTATAAGATTTCAGAAAAATGAATTACACCCTTAATATCTCCCAAAGGTAATAATAAAATATTTTTAAAAGTTGAATAGCATTTTGGATGCTTTTAAAGCACATTTGATTCTTTGATCTATCATGGTAATCAATCCTTTGATGTTCTACCTTTGGCCAATGAGTGCTTCTTTAGTTAGCTCCTCAGTCATTTTGACCCAACCACAGTACTCTGTGATAGCTTCCTTATTTTCTTACATTGTAAGATATTCCAGGTTTACTTCAGAGACATCCTACCCCAAATCTGGAAAAGTTCTGGGTCCTTTCACTGGGAATGGTTTTTGGAGGCTACAATGAACAGTGTTCATCGTTAGTAGGTTGGAAGGTTTTTTCCAGTCCTTTTTAGTTGACATAGCTAGAAAATGTCTTTTTCTTTTAAAAAATAAAACATATCAGGAATTCATAGTAATATTTCTAATTTAAATTTAGATTTGCTAGGCTTTTACTAAGTGTATCAATTTTATGTTTACATCTCTTTTCTTAAATGCTAAAAAGCTTGGTTTATAGCATTATTAACTATATATTTGTTTTATCCAAACATATATGTGTGCTGTCTATGTGTATATAATCCATCACTATTATTACTAGCAATATGATTATTGAGAAGCTTAAGATTCCTTTTCTGGTTGATTTTGTTTGTTTTATTTTTTGTCTTTAGGCTTTATCTTTCTGAGAATGGGCAAATTACCTTGCTTTTAAGTCACTTAATATCAATCTTCTCTATAGGATTAAATCAGAAACTCAATACTTAGTTTGTTTTATTTTGCCTTCTATTTCTAGATGATGTTTTAAAAATTTTGGTTTATTTTTTATATGTATTTTAAACACCCACATATTCTAAAGGTGAATTTATAAAACAAGGTGTATTCAGAGAATCTGGTTCTATCCATTTCTCCCATCTTGTTTCTTCCTTTTCATTATGTGTAACAATTTTTAGTTAATTTTTGGTTTATTCTTCATTTTATTAATGTAAGAAAATATAAATATGTTTTGTCTTCTTTTTATACTACAGACTTTGCTCCATAACAGTATATAGATATATTCTTCATTTTTTTAGTTGTACAGTATACTGCTGTGCAAATGTACCACAGTTTATTATCAATTCCCCTATCAATGGACATTTGGTTTGATTTTGGTCTCTTTTATTTCTTATCTTTCTCTAGGAGATCTATGGAATAAACTCCTAGAAATGGGTTTACGAGCTCAAAAATAAAAATATATGTAATTTTGCTAGATATTGCTAAATTCTGCTCCATAGTGGTTTTATCAATATATGTTATTTGGATGAATTTTGAAGGATGTATGGTAAAACTTCAGTAAGAATGTAGGGTTTTCTGATGACATTCGAGAAGCTGATACAAGCATGATTTTTGTTGTTGGTGGTTTTTTTGTGTGTGTGTTTTTGGTTAAGTTTTCTTAAAGCAAACATAGGCCTCAGAAATCAAACTTTCAGTTGCTTTGCATCCCAGATACGAAAGTTTTCTGCTTTCCTAAGCTGCTGACTCATAGCACTTTTCCATTCACTTATGTCCATTCTTGCTGAGCATTTCTTGTGGGCAAAGGCGTGTGCTAAATGCTGGTGAGATATGCAAATGAATCAACATAATTCTGCCCTCCACAAACTCATGATCCAGATGGCAGGCAGACAGGTAACACCTGATACAAGGCAAATGGCCAAGTGATAGAAGTGAACATATTTTGAGGACATTGGAGAGTGCGGAGTGCTCTCTGACCAGTAGTCTCTGGGGAGCTACTGGGTTTGATGGGATTTGGACTGGCCTTGAGGAAAGGCATTTTTATCACAGGTAACTATGGGAATGAGGTCTCAAACACTGGAGAGTACAGAGCGTTCAGGGGGCCTCATCAAATCTGTGTGGCTGCTCTGGGAGTTTGAGAGAGTTCTCCAGTGTATCATGAGATATGTCTGTCTTTGAACATACATTAAGCCTTGAATCTGGAATGTTCAGCTTTTGATTCTTTCTGAGTGATTGCTCTACTGTGTTTGAAACCCTCAAAGCTTCAGTTTGGATGATAAGAATCTCAAAGGCATGTAGCCCTGAGTTTGACCCTCAACCGCAAAACAGTCTTATCACCTTGAACTTATCACTTTGCAATAGTGGACCAGCCTCTCTGCAATTCAGAAAGTGCTGTTGGGATTTTGAACTTGTAAACAGAGAGAGAGAGATAGGAGGAGAGGTCCTGGGGTTGGGATGTGAGTAGATAAGAGCTTTCCAGGCTTTTAGTTATGGCTGAGAGATGGGCACATGGGTTCATATGACAAGTGAAGTTTGTGGGTGGGGAAGGGGATGGCCTGGACTCTCTGGCTTTGGTTGGTCTCCCCTTTCTTTTTCTGATGTGTAAGTGACTTTCTGTGAACAGAAAGAACTATGTGCTTTTTTAAAAAAAAGAATTGCTTCAAAATTAGTTACAATATAAGCAGCACACAATAGTTCATTGGATGTTGAAGCAGATATTGACTCCTCAATAATTATTTTCTCATTCATAGATGAAGAAAAGGAAGCCCAGAGAGGTTATTGCATTTCGTCTGGAGTCTCAAATCCAATAGGTGGCAGAACTCAGAGAAAAGCCCAGATCTTGTTCCTTCTTCACATGAGCAATCTGATGCACATTTTACTAGGGAGAACTGGAGTCATTTTCAAGGGACTTTGGTGATGAACACCCAAATTAACATTCAGAAGCCTGTTCTGACTTGACCCCCTCTTCTCCCCTCCCCTCCCTTCCCCTTCCCTTTTCATTTATTTTTTGAGATGGAGTTTCACTCTTATTGGCCAGGCTGGGAGTGCAATGGTGAGATCTTGGCTCACTGCAACCTCCGCCTCCTAGGTTCAAGCGATTCTCCTGCCTCAGAGTTGTAAATATGGAATAATGGCCATTGAAAATAAATCTCCTGATTCCAGACTTACCAATGTCCTTCAGCTCCATTTTTGAGTTACAAGGACATATTTTCACTTCATTGCAAATTGAACAGAAGCAGTTTTACTACACAGCCGACAGGTTAGGAAGACTGTATTAAGTTTCAAACCTCTCCAGATTTATCTTGAATAAACTTGAAGATGTGTGTGTTTATAACCATTTTCAATGATAAATCCCAACTGTCTTTGAATGGGCTGTGGACAGCTCCGTAGTGATCTCACATTGTTAATCTATGCGCTCTGTTTGATTTTTCCCTTTTAGGACCAGATCTTTATGGAAAATGTAGGTGCAGTAAAGCAGCTGTGTAAACTAACTAATAACCTTGAGGAAAGAATAGAAGAGTTAGAAATATGGAACAAAAAGCTGGCCCGGCTCAAGCGGCTCAGTAGTTGGAAGTCTTCAGCCAGTGAAGCAAGCTCAATCAGGTACATGCAGCCACGATTGTCATAGAAATTTGGGAAAGGAGAGAGTGAGCTCTTTCCAGAATAAGATCAGTCCAAAGGGTCTTTTTGATCAAACAGCAACCGTTATTTTCTGATAATGAAGTATGCATTTTTTTAGAATATTTTGAAGCACAATTGTCTTAAGTGATAACCTTCTTATTTTTTTTTCTGTTGCTCTTTTAAAAGTAGAAAGAAAAACATGAGACATCTGTTTAATAGTAGTTGTTATAGGAAGTGCTAAATTTTAGCACAAGGGCGGCTTCTCCTTTAATGGGAAGTGGTCATTTCTAAATTTAGAAAACCATGTTTGGTCCTCAGGGGGAAATGTTTTTGTTATTTTTTTATTGCTTAAGAAGATAAACGCACATTTCCTGGGGTTTAGTTTTGAGAAAAAGAGAAATGCAGTGTTTAATTCATTCAGTTATGCTTACTAATGTTGCTTCTCACAAAAGGAACTCTCAATTGCCATGACTTTTCCTTTTCAAATTATCACTATATTGCAAAAGAAATTCGTACTGCTGTGTTAGTGACGGTCTGGGCCTTTGTCATATGTATCCTGGAGAGGTATTTGAATAGTAACGAATTTTCTCTCTCTCTCAAAGCAAATGTAGCAGAGCTGTTAGTGCGTCTTCTCCAAGAAGAGCCATTCACAAGAAAACCAACAAGGTAAATAGACAAATTTGCAATACAAAGAGATGATATTTTCTATTTTAAAAGTCTTTACAGAAACTGGTCACGAATTTTTTTCTCATTTGTTTGTTGAGAAAATCCATAATTTGTATCCTTATGTACTTACTGCATGTGTTTAAATATTAGCCCTCTAGTAGATATTAACTGGCTTTTTGAAGCAAAGTTTAAAGAAACGAGTACAGAATATATCAATTTTTTGATAAGTTTTGTTTATGTTGTCCCCTTCAGGCAAAGCTCAGCAGCTTCCACATACAGATGGCCTTGTGCTGCCAGATCTGTGTACATTCCTTGACCCCCACCCTCTTATCTTTGGCTTTAGGAGATCCCAAAAGGACTACAGTTAATCCTCAAATCCCTCCTTTCCCTTTGATATTTAGTACTAACTATGCAAATGGAAGAATAGGTATTCACTTGCTGGCAAAGGTTAAAATGTGACGGTTTTCTTAATGAGTAAAGAGAGCATTTATTAAGTAGGATAATATTTATAGTTAAAGGGAAGATTAATCATTTATTAACTTGAAGGATACCCTCTCCATCACAGAGAAGTGTCAGTAAGGGAGAAGCTACAAACACCTTTCCTAGCAGCACTTTGTAAGTAGCTACAAAACTCCGCTTGCTCCCTCTGATCCAGCAGTGGCCCAAAGGTGGCCCTTCCCTGGGGAAGATATTCATAACCTTAACTGACACCCTGCTAAAGGTTGACCTGATATTTGTGCCACTGCCTCAGTTTACTTTCTACTCCTCATGCTGTACTGTGTTGAATTATTCTAAAAGAATTCAGAAAGAGTTCAAAATTCTTCTACTAAAAACGAGTAAAGTATTATGCAGCTGACAAGCTTCACAAATATCCAGGTAAAAATATACATAGAAGCGCTCTGGGGCAAGTTTCTCAACCACACTGGGATATAGAGACAATTATGGTATTTACAAAGATGGTTGATAGGATTTGAATTAGGATTGAAGGAGCTGAAGCTCTTTGCACATCACCCAGCACACAGTAGGTTACTCAACACAAAACACTAAAAATATTGTGTAGGAAAGGTGCCCTTTGGACTAAACCGTTTTCAGTGGGATCAAGGGAATGGCATCCACATCCATGGCAGCCCTGATAGGTGCAGTTTGCTCACCTGCAATCTCTATAGCTCCCATCTTGCACCCATCTTGCAAAATAAAGAGATTCTCTTTATAGCATATAGTAGGCACTCAAGAAATATTTGTCAAATGAATACATGAGTGGGAAGCCCAGTATGAAAATATTCCCAGAAGCATGAAATTAAAAAACATTAAGTGGTTCAGTGTCTTGGGTATGTGGGTGGGGTATAAACTGGGGTGTGTTCCCAGGGTCAGGGACTCATACTGGCCTTAAAGAGCACCCATTCAACTCAGAGACCTCTTGCTCTTACTGTAGAGGGCATGTGGGAGGCAGAAAAGATGAGTCGGATATCTTCTAAGGAATGGCATTGTAGCCAGGGAAAATATAAAGAACAGTTGTACCTGGATTTCATCAGTGCTGCAAAGACTCAGAGTGTCAGGAGGTTTATGAGAGTTAAGCCTTAAAGGAAGAGTAAGCTTTGGCTAGACAGCAATGAAACTGAAGGAGAAGTTACAGATGGAATGCCATAAATGAAAGTCTGGTGGCTGGAACTGGCTTCCTTGAAGGATTGGGTGGGAGTTGTTTAGGGAAGATAGTAGAAGATAAGGCTGAAAATAAAGAAGGCATGAAGACCTTTTGAATAATAATATCGAAGTTGTATAGTTTCCTTTTTTTTTTTTTAACAGTAAAAGGAGGCAGCATAGCATTGTGGTTAAGAGCATAGATTCTGGAGCCAATTTTTTTTGGGTGGGGGGGGGGGGTCCAAATTGCTGGCTGTGTGATTTATCAGCTGTGTGATCTTGAGTGAGAAACAGCCTTCCTTTGTCTTGTTTTCCCTATCTTTAAAATGGGGTTGATAAAGGTACTGGCCTCATAGGGTTGTAGAGGATTATTGGGAGGATTAAATAAATTGATATATGTAAAGCACTTAGAAGGGTGCATGGCACATGGTAAGTGCTGCTTAATAGTGTTATTAATGTGTTCAAACTCAGTATGTCAACGATTCTTATTTCAGACTTGTCCAGAGAGCTCAATAAAATACAAATAACTGAAGCATTTTCTCCCTCTGTGCTGACCTGCTAAGAGATCTCAGCTCTTTCTGTGAGGCTGACTTTTCCTTCCATGCCACCACCCATCTCCTAGGTGTCCTCTGTTCCTTGGAACCTCTGTGGGTCATTGAAATGCTTGTGTGTAAGTGGGGAGTGGTGGTATTCTGGAGTAGAGTGGGGGTCTTGTTAATGAGCAGATTGCTGCTGTGGGCAGTTAGTGGGCCTTACCAGATGGTAAGAAGCCTGGCTGGCCCTGCCTTTACTTCAACACAGCTCCCAATGCTGGCCAAGACGATGTTCATTCTGGAGAAAGATTGAAGTCTCCTGATGTAGCTCACATTCAATCAATAGGGCTCCTCTTCTTTCTCTTTCTCTACCTCCAAGAGGTAGGTGGGTCATTCTTGCTATAAGTAGGACTCATGGTAACATAGGAAGATCCCCAGGGTTCAAGTAAGAATTCACTGACTATTTGGAGGAGGAGAGGGAAAGGGAAAGAATGAACATGGCTGGCCATGGTGGCTCATGCCTGTAATCCTAATGCTTTGGGAGGCCAGAGCAGGTGGGTCACTTGAGCCCAGGAGTTCAAGACTAGCCTGGGCAACCTAGTGAGACCCCCATCTCTACAAAAAATTAAAAAATTAGCTGGGTTTGGTGGCTATGGTTAAAGTTACCTGGGAGGCTGAGGTGGGAGGATCACTTGAGCCCAGGTGGTAAAGGCTGCAGTGAGGCAAAATCATGCCATTGCACTCTAGCCTTGGTGACAGAGCAAGACCCTATCTAAGAAAAAAAAAAATGAACGTGGATAAATACTTTTCATTATCCTACTTCTTACAGGTTTCTAGCCCCCAGTCTCCCTGAAATAAAACCTCTTGAATCAGAATTTTACATTTAGGGCAGCTAGGGTTTTATCAAGCACCATAGTAATTCTATGCACACCTTAATTTGAGAGCCATTACACTATCCATTGGCTATACCTAGTAACTCTGAAAAGTAGGTAGGCATTATTTTATTGTTCCTATTTTATTGATAAAGAAAATGAGGATCAATGACATTTACATAACTTGAAGACTCAGCTCCAAAAAAATGAGGATCAGTGACATTTAGATAACTTGAAGATGCAACTCCAAGTCTGACTCCAGGTCTTAGGCCATTTATTTATATTAGGTCAAAGGATTTTGAGCAAAAGCATGGAGACTTAAAATAATTCAGCAGCTGTGGGGGTAGACTGAAGGAGACAACACTTATCCTGAGACTATGCAATTTAACTCCAGTCAATTCAACAAATTTCATTGAGTTTCTTCTCTGTACAGTACACTATTAAGACGTCCTCAGAACAGTTTCTGTGAGACCTCAGAACAGTATAAACCATTGACTTCTTGGTCATCAGAAGGATGACTCAGTTACAATAGCCCTAAGGGTTTGCGTACTTGGTAAAAAAACGGTATAGTGAATCCAGTCCCCCACCCTATATTACATTAAAGAACATTTTAAGAACATTAAAGAACATCTTTAGTCAGATATCAGCCCAATAAATTAAACCAAGAACCAATTTAAAACTATTACCACCTTTTAATACCCTAATGACCAAAAGCAGAACTCTATCCTATATCCGCAGAAGGGAGCAGACGTAATACTGCATATTGCATTTATAGGAAACTCATATTTAAGTAGCACCTCATTTAAGATGGCAGAAAACCTCTCCTATCTCTTCATCCAGATTCCCCAGCAATTCCACAGCTCTCAATCTGCAGCTCTTAGCCTGTTCTCCATATGCAAGCTTTTATGCCAGTACGTATCAGTCCTAAAGCTTTGTCTCATTTACATCCTGGAGACTATAATTTACTCGTTTTCATGTCTCCTATAGTGTTGTGCATAATACTGTTCAATATATATTTATTGAGTGAATACAAAAATAAATGAGACACAGGCCCAGAGATATCTGTATATATAGGTGAAAAATTGAATACTGGTGTTGTAATTTAAGGAGTATTTAGTGGGATTTCATTCTATAAAAACCTTTTTCATCATTTGTCATGATACCTGAAATCGTTCCACTGGGATTCATCTCTTCATGTCTTGAAGGTCTTTTGATTTTCAAGAGTATCCTATTCAAAGAGTTGGACATCTGTGGTCTGACAAAACCTTGTCTCAGGTCCCCCTTTCTCATAAAACTGCAAAGATCGTGCCCAATGAATGGCATAGACCATTGTCTGCAGGATGTCAGGGAAAAGAGGGATTGCTGTAGCATGAAATTTCAAGGAGAGGGAGGGACTTGAGATAGACTTTGAAAGAATGTTGTTTTCAGAGAGGCAGGGAGGAGGAAAGAGATGTAAATTGAGGCAAGCCCTCAAACCATCCCTAGAGAGCAGCAAATACCCCTGCTGGGAGCAGTTCTCCAGGCTCCCTTCTCACAGAGTTGCTAATTTATCACTGCTCATTACTGAACCTTTTTATAGGTTTATCTTTCAGGAAAAAGACAGGCGTGTCCGAACTGGGTTTTCCAGACCTTGGTTATAACTCTGATTGCTGTGATGGCATTTTGGTAAGAAAAACTTCACTGTTATGCTATGTCAAGCTCTTTTTCTTCCTTGCCATGTTTCTTTTATCACGTATGAACTGGGGACTGGCCTGTTTACTTTGAAGACAAGAAGCCCTTTGGACACTGAACTTGGATAGCATAAAAATGAGGGAACCCTTTTTGAAAACTTATATTTTGAAGAAAAAAAAGCAGTGGCTTTCTGCATTTAAATGTGACATTATTTTTTTTTTCAATTAACTGCTATGTTCAGCAGCAAACTACACTTTTCGTGTGCACATGTGTGCACGTGTATGTGTGCGTGCACGTGTGTGTGTGCGCGTGTGCGTGCACGTGTGTGTGTGTGCGTGCGCGCGCGCGCGTGTGTGTGTGTGGTATCTTTCTTAGCTTTGAAAACAAAGAGTTTTCTCAAACTCTGTTTTCTTTTCCGTTGACTTAGGGGAAAGAAGTAATAGGAAATCAGGTATAATCCACTCTCCCCTGGTCACTCATACTTATAATAACTCTTCTGGATTCTTCAGTGAAGACCTTTTACCAAAGGGACACCAAGATGTACCATGTGATGGAGTTCAACCAAGCCAATACAGTGAAGACAACAGTATTTGCTATGCAAATTGGGCAACTTTTGACACCATCCGCCTTTGCAGCCCGCAAAGGCAGGAAGCAGCCTTTGCTAGTATGCAGGGCCCTTTCTCGGGCCTCTGGCCTTCTGCTGCTGTGATTCCCCTCCCCCACCACACTGGGCTTTTGAGACCTGGTCATCTTGCTGTATTCTCTTGCCTGTCTTCTCTGGGCCTTTGAATGCACCTGTTTTGTTCTTAGTCTGACTATTCATATGGTGAAAGGGTACTTATCTGTCACTCAAAAAACGCTTTGTTAGCATGGGAAAGAACTGGCTTCTGGGGCTTGTCTTAGGGAAGATAATTGTTCTTATGGGCAAAGCAAGCTGCAGTCTCAAGGTACTTCCAGTTCCTTGACCTAAAGCAGTCCTAGCTAGAGAAGATAGCGTAGCTTTATCTGTGCCTTCCTCGTTCCTTAGTGTTTTCACTTTTGACTTGCTACCCAAGGATTTGACATCACTACCTAGAATTTCCATTAGAAGCCTTTGCACTTTTCTCTTTCTCCTAAGTGTGCCTGTCTTTTCTTGCTGGGATTCCCAACTCAGAAGAGTGTGAACCTCTATCTTGGTGGACATACTTAGCATTCTCTAGAGACACAGATTCCCAGCCCAGTGGAAAGGTTATAAGAAGTCTAACTTTAAGGTAAAGAGACTGCTTTTTAAACATGCTTATTAGATCTTATGATTTCCAATATTGTTTACCACTAAGACCGTCAATGGAAGGTATTAGGTGTATTATCTTGCTTCTGGCCTGTGGTATACCTGAGCAGGGTCAAAACCAGGGTTTGCACTCAAAGAATGAAGCAGATTTCCATTTCATTCCATGGTCCTAGAAGTTTTCTGGGGTATGCCTTGAGGCAGATGCTGGACACAAATCATAAAGAGTGTTTTAGAGTTAGAATGGGGAGACAGAGCGTGGGAGAGGTAGGAGAACAAAGAAGGGGAGACTGTGACACAGGATTTTTCTCAGCCTTTTTGGTGGACTTGCAGCAGGGTTGATCTCTCTACTTGGCCCACCATGTTCAGCTGAGTGGGAGCACATGAGCGAGTGAATGTGGGGTTTGGGCGGCCACTCCAGGCACTGATACAGGAGCAAGCTCCATGCAGGGCCTGCGGCCAGACCAGGCATGTCCCTCCCAGGGGAACATGGCAGTGCCCAGGCAAGGGTGCCTGGGACCCTGAAGCCCCAGGAAGGTGTTAGTATGCTAATTAGCTGTTTTAGCTCTGCCATCTGCAGCTCAATGCACAGCAGTGTGTTAGCAGTTCAATTGAACCCTGGTCTTGTCACGTGGAGCAGCTGCCCGCCACTGGTGAGGGCAAAGGGCCAATGATACAGCCTTTTTGGGTGCCCACACTCTGTGGGTCCCAATCTCTTGTCCAGCATTCAAGAAGAATGAGGTCACACTGATGACTGAAGGGTGACAAGAGCGGAGAATTTTATTGAGCAAATAAAACAGCTCTCAGCGGAGAAGGGAGCTGAAGAGGGGACGGAAAGGTCAGGTTGTCTTCCCCAAAGTCAGATTATCTCTTCCCTAAAGTCAGGTCATCTCTTCCCCAAAGTCAGGTTAGCTCTGTCTCTACTGACTGAGTCTGGGGTTATTATAGGCACGGGATGGGAGTGGGGCAGACCCTAGGTATTACTGGAAAAAGCAACATTCGATTGGTTAAAAGGCATTATTCAGATAGAACCAATCAGGAGAGAGTAGAAAAACAGGACTATACGTTCTCACTCTAGGCTGTGGGTTTCAGGCTGTTTTGGCTTGAAGGTGGGTTTTCACTGGGGACCCACCCCTGTCTGCCTAGGATTTATCTGTCTCCTGCCTCTGTTGACTGGACCACAGCAAACAATCACCATGATGACACTATAAATTCTATCTGACAGCATCTTTGGGGTTCAGCACCACTTTTCCCAGGCAGGGTTGTGCCTGCTGGGCAGTAACTAGCTGCTGCTGAGAATACTTCGGGAATTTGTTTTTTATGAGCAGAATTCAAACATATGGCCGTGTGTGTGTGTGTGTGTGTGTGTGTGTGTGTGTGTATCCTAAAGGTAAATCCAGCACTTTTGATGGGGAGCAAAATAATGAGGAGTCAAGTTTGGAGAACCAGGTGTGATGTGAAACTGGCAAGAAGTCAAGTCAGGTAACTCTTTCAAGCCTAGCACAAAATGGAGCTGTAAAGCTATCAGCAGACTCTCTGTGTGACTTGTGAGAGTTCTAAAGATGCCCCCCACAAAGAGGAGAACACTAAGTATGAGGATTTTTGAGAATAGCTTCCCAAGGCTCAGAACCCTTAAGGAAAGCTTCCATTAGGATAAATAAGTTTCTATGATGGGGGAGAAGACATCTTCCTTATTTTGAAGTCTCACAGTGTGGAAACAAATACTTTCTTGCAATTCCTTTTTTTCTTCTGACCTATTCAGTGTACTGTGCTCTGAAGAGACAGGCAGCCGGAAGGAAGATGTCAGAGCAGCAGCCAGAGGGTTTGGCATCCACAGCTGACTAGACCTGTGCCGCCTTCCATCTCCCAGGGTGACAGTGCCAATGCCCTCTGCTGGTGGGATACAAACTGCTCTGACTCTTTCCTGCAAGAAACAGTTGCCTCCAGCAACGTACACGCTTCCTCTTGTAATCTTCCACTAGTGACAGGCGCCTCTGAGACAGCTTGCCAGGGCTGGGGGGCTGCTCTGTGGAAAAATCCAGCAGCATGGAGAAACCCAGGAGCCTCTGAGCTCCAGGAAGCCAAGGACTTTTTCTCTCCAGGGCAGAAAGCGTAACTGTGCTGGTTTCCATGGTGTTTCTGTCAGCCGTGGCCACCCCCTCCCCCGCTGCTCCCATCTGTGTGGCCTGTGAGAGTACATCTCTGGCCAGCTGGATGTGTGAGATATATCTGGAAACAAATCTGCCACATAATGCTTTTTTTTTTTTTGACAGTGCTTTGACAATAGTCGTCCTTTATATACTTAGCTTAAAAGATCAAAACCGACGTGCCCCAAATCTCCCTCCAAGGTGAGAGTTCAGTTCAATTTTCTGGCCTAAAATTCCTTTGGAGAGAAGGATTTTTGCAGGCATCTTTCATTAATCATTTCATTCTTTTTCTCCAGCAATATCACAAGCTCTCAGGAGCCAGCTCTGCTGCCCACAGCCTCCTCCTCAGGTAAAGACTTCACATTCCTCACCCTCAGACCCAGTTTCATGTGAACTGTCAAAAGAAGAAACCAGCCTTTCAGGTTAACCTTCTTGCTTCCCTCCCCTCTCTCCAATGCCTTGCAGCACCTAATACATCCCTGGCAACCACACCAGCTTCCTTACAAGTACCTGAAATTACTTTCTGTGAAATCCTGCCATGTCAGGAGACTTATTGCTGCCCCATCTGGGGAATGAAAAGAGTGTTTTCAAGTCCTGTGCAAAGACAATCTGAAGACAAGGAATTCCATCAGAGGCAATGGTCAGGTAAATGATGTTCAAAGAGAAACAGCTAGAGCTTTGAACTTGAGGTTGTTTTTCTTGTCACCGTTTGCTTAGATGGTCATGAATGGTTCCAGATAATGCTTCTATTTGGGGTG
This sequence comes from Cacajao melanocephalus, assembly GCA_963573385.1. Classification (NCBI taxonomy): domain Eukaryota; kingdom Metazoa; phylum Chordata; class Mammalia; order Primates; family Pitheciidae; genus Cacajao; species Cacajao melanocephalus. Next base: position 40,327 of record CAUYLG010060085.1, on the reverse strand, counting down.
GCAAAATCTTTTAAAATACGAATACACAAACTGGCAATCATCTGCAATATTGAGTTCCTTGCCCAGGAATGAAATTTTGGTTGATTCAAGTACTTATAATGTTCACCAAGTGAAAGGTTCACTTTTGTCCATTGCCAACAAGGATAGTAATAGTAGCACAAGTGAAGTAATTACATGCATGTGGGTGGATTTTCTTGGCTCATTTAGAATTTTAAAAATGATGTGGTATCTGGGCTCCCTGCCCAAACCAACTAGGGCAAAATGTAAGAGACTTTGGAAACTCTAATTTAGAGTCCAGGGTGAGATATAAGTCAGTGAAAAACACAAGGTTGGCATTCCACTTTCAGAATAACTTCTTCTTCCTCTTAGGGACACAGAATAACTTCTTCTTCTTCCTCTTAGGGACACACACACATACACAAATACTAGTGTTTTTCAAGTAACAGAATATTCATGTTAAAAAATTATAGAAACTTAATCAAGGACTTCAAGTGTAATCATATCCATAAGATTATATACAGTTCTTCCAAATGTATATTAATTTATTACTGTTTTTAGAAATGTTATTCTGTATATACATATTAATAACCATCTAAAGTAGTATTAATGAAGATGCTAACAAGGATACATATTACTGTGGCTTACTGATTAGGATACTGTCATAACAATTCTCAAATAACAGTGGCTTCTTATGGCAAAAATTTAATTCTGACTCACTGTATATATCAAATGTGAATCAAAAGTGGGTTCTTGGTTATCATGTCATTTAGGATCTGGCTGATGAAGACTCCCTCACAATACTTATTTCCACAGTCTCTGTAGTAGTGGTAAAAGAGCAATGCAAATTATGTACTGACTGTTAATAGCTTCCACCTAGGTTAACATGTATCACCTCTGCTTATACTTTATAGGCCAAAGCTGGTCATATCATGTTGGTCATGTCTAATTTTAAAACAGATGGGGAAGAACAGACCTAACGGGTCTGGAGAAATGAACCAAAATAACTATAAGTGGTGCTAATGACCTACATAGAGTATGGTCAGTGGTTGAAATGTTGGGGTACAATGTAATTTCCTTTCCCTTTTGACATTATTCTATATCCTAGTCTTGGTTAAATAACTTTTACAAATTGTCATCATCATCATGATTATATGATGTAATGAAGTATTACTCTATGCAAGGTACTGTCATAAGTAGTTTACATGAGAAATCATTTAATCTTCATAAGCCTTCAAGATAGGTACCATTATTATCCCAATGTTTTTACCAGTCAGGAAGCTGACACTCAGAGAGTTCTTTCCCTACTCCAATAGGAGGCAATGAGCTTTTCTCATGAAAACTATTTCTGATTGAACTTAGGAGCAGATGTATCACTGTAGAGTAAAATAAAGGTTCATTTTAAAGAACGGAATTCATTTCAGTCATCATATTCTCAATATTTTAAAATATGAAACAATCTAGAACTATCACAAAAATCCCCTAAGCTTTTATCCCTTGTGAAAGCACATGGAACCTTGTGGCTGGTAAACAGTTTTCTTACCTTGGGAGTCCGTGCTGGGGACACTTGATGTTCTTTTCTGAAAGCAGTCCTCACAAGAGACCATCTCACCTGTGAGAGATGTACTAATAAAAGATCCTGAAGAGGAAGAGGTTGTAGACTGGTCCACTCTGCATTTTTAAGGGTTTCTTGACCCCTGAACAAGTTCATTCCTGAAGTAACCAGCTGTTCACATTGAGGGGATATAGTCATGTGCCACATAATGACGTTTCAGTCAACAGTGGACCACATACACACTAGTGGTCCCGTAAGAGAATAATTGAGCTGAGAAATTCTTATTGCCTTGATGATCCTGACTTTGTATAGGCCGGGCTAGTGTGTGTATTTGTACTTTAGTTTTTAATGAAAAGACTTAAAAGGAAAAAAATTTAAATAGAAAAAGCTTATAAAATAAAGATATAAAGAAAGAAAATATCTTTGTACAGCTGTACAATGCATTTGTGTTTTAAGCTAAGTGTTATTACAAGAGTCAAAAAGTTTTTTTCAAATTTAGAAGTAAAAAAGTTCCAGTAAGCTAAAGTTAATTATAAATTTAGTATAGTCTAAATGTATGGTGTTTATAAAGTCTACAGTAGTGTGCGGTAGTGTCCCGTGCCTTCGCATTCACTCACCACTCACGCACTGATTGACTCAGAGCAACTTCCACCCTATAAGCTCCATTCATGGTAAATTCCTGATACAGGTGGACTAGTTTTTGTCTTTTATGCTCTATTTTTTACCGTATTCTTTCTACATTTAGATATATTTAGATACACGAATACTTACCATTGTCTTACAATTGCCTACAGTATTTACAGTAACATGCTGTACAGGTTTGCAGCCAAGAAGCAATAGCCTAGGTGTGTAGTAGGCTGTACAATCTAGCTTTGTGAAGTACACTTTGTGATGTTTGTACAACAATGAAATTGCCTAATGACATATTTCACAGAATCGTGTAGTTAAGCAATGCATGTCTATACTGGGAAGAGCAGCGCTTATTAAACCAGATCAAGTCTTTTGCTCTCTTTGTGACAATACAGAATTTTCATGTTAAAAAAATTACGGAAACTTAAGGGCTACAAGTGTAATCACGTCCATAAGATTATATACAATTCTTCCAAATCTATACTAATTTATTATTGCTTTTAGAAATTTTCTCCTAAAAACAATAGTCTAGAAACAAGATGAGTATCTGCTTATCTTGTTTCTATAGCCATGTAAACTCCTAAAGAAAGAAGTGATTCCTAAGGAAAGAAAATTTGCTCCATGGTGCCAGGCTGTGTCCACCTAGACAGAACTAATAGGTTCTTTGACTACAAATGAAACTTAAGTTCTGCCTTACTAGGCTCTGCAATACACTGGGAAAGTCGTTCCCTCTGCCTTTTGTCAACTGGAGAAAAATGGAAAGGATTCAAACGTTTGATTCACTTTTGTTTTCAGAAACCCTGAAAACTTTTGGAGATTTAGTCACAGAATCTCAGAGAGCAGCCACGTGAGTGGCACCTGACTTTTTGGCCTTGAGATTCTACTAGAAGCACACTTTTACAATGATGTGACTGAGAAAACACATAAAGGGCAAATGTAACTATAAATTCAGTTAAGCTTTTAACTGAATCGTTTTTATCACTCCAACAGTGGTGCCTGAAAAATAGTACAAATCTATAGGAGAGATGTTGCTTTTCAAGTCTACAGACAACACCACAGACCCCTTTATGCAATCACCTAAGGTTCCAAGGACCCAATATCAGGAGAACTGCTGATTTACACCAAATTACCCATTTTGCAATGGTTGAAATGGAGGCACTAGATCTTGCTTAAGATTCCTCAGCTTTCTAGAAAAGTTGGAATTGAAATCTGGGTCCCCTATATCCCTGTCCTGGGTTCCTTCTCATTTGCCATCCTGCGTCCATTGATTTGGACATGGGATGTGCATGTACCTGAGATCAACTCTAGAAGGTGCAGAAAGTATCCACTCGATGGCCTCTTCTGCCTCCTCCTGGCAAGTGCCTCTGGCCATTGCAACGTCCCTGATGTGGGATATTTCGGAGTCTGAGCAAAGCCTCTTCTCTTCTGCTGCTGGTTTACTCTTCCCCTCTGTTCAGGGCACTGTAAAACACCAGGGCTTCTAAATACAAAAGAGGAGAAGTCTAGGAAACTATTCTTTTCAGCCAGATGTTTCCAAGGCATTAAAGACCAATTGAAAAATTAAGGAATAAAAATAAAAAAGGAATTCAAAAAAAACTTAGAAAACCTCTCAGTGGGAGGCAGAGTAATATCTAACAGTTCACTAAACCCCTAAACACATTTATAAGCCTCCTCCATTAGGAGTAAGACTGCAATAAAATAAGTGAAGGGAAATCAGCATTTTTATGACATGCTGAGCTGAAGTCGTTATCTTTCTTTTGGGCGAAAGTTGATCGTATCTGTATAAAGTATCTTTCAGAAAGGTTACGTCTCCCTCTCCCCCTAACTTAATAAAAAGTTTGGATAAGACGAATCAGGAGGTAGAAAATAAGTATTTTGGAATATTGAGCTTCTACTCTAAGGAACCATCTGAATGTGATGAATTAGATTTTAAACCATGGAACCAATAAAGATTTAAGTAAACAGGAGAGTTAGCTATTAAAAAGTAAAGAGAAAAGCATCAATGGAATTCTATAGAATATGTTAGAGTTGGTGAAGATTTAAAAAATATCTGGGATTCATGCTTATTTTGTTTTGAAGACCATGACTCTGAGAAAAGTGAATGGCCAGAAGAAAATGGTCCCCTGTGTTAAAGGACTCAGCCTTCTGGTGGGGCTCATTGACTTCTTCATGGCACATGAGTCTGGTTCAGTGAAGGGAAGAGAAAGGTATCCAAGATGCTGTACTGGACTCAGCCGCCAACACAGTCTTGCACATAGTGCAATATACACCTTCTGCCATGACAAGAGTATGCTTTTGTTGGGCACCATCCTAAATCTTTACTCTCTAGAAGTTTCTAATTTAGTTTATTGGGAGAGCTCATCCACCAATTGTGAAAGATATCTCCAACTTTATAATGAAAACTGCAGGAAAATGTACTATATGAAGCTTATAATGAATATCACTGGAAGGCATTTGTAAAATGAGATCAACTCTAGAAGGTACTGAAAGTATGCTTGTGTGACTTCCTGTATGATTCCTGGAAGGTTTATGGTTTTCCTGTAACCAGCCTTTCAAAGTCAAATAGTCTTGTTTCAGAGAAGTGATAAATTGGAGGTGTTTTATGGGAGATTTAAATTTTATTTCTTGCATTTGAAAAATCATTTGTATAATTCTGATCTGCTAGATTATCTTTCTTCATTCCCATCTACTTATTGCTGTTTTTTTAAAAAAAAACTTTACCCCACTCAATCATATTCATAGGGTTCTATGTCTCCAGGACCTGAAAACACAGTTCTGTGGAATAAGGCAAATCTGTAGTTCTATTGCCAGAATTTATAAGGAGCTATTTTTCTGCAAATTCAGCAGACAAGTAGAACACATGATAGGAAAAGAAAACAGACAGATAGAGAATTCCTGGTTTCCACTTCTCTTTATGCCTCATTTGCCTTGTAAATTTACAACCTTCTATGGAAGCAGTCTTAAGCAAAACTAATAGTAGAAGATGTATTTGAAAATTATTACTGGAATAGCTAGAATCCAAGAAATCTGGAGGCCTTTTTGGCAGCATATATGTTTACATGTAAAGGAAAATAAATATTCAGTTTTCTAGAAACTCCTCATTTATCAGGGCCCATTTCTTCTTAATAGAAAGCGTCATGTTGGACTCAGAAACTTGCCCTGCCTTCCAGTTCTGTCTTGCTTCCTTTTGCTAATAGTGTAAAGGAGACCAGCTTCCCACATTCATTCCCAGCATCCCTCTGCACTCTTCCCCTGGGAACTTTCCCTGTGAATGTGTAAGAGGAAAGTTTCATAAAGGCTGAATTGGCCCTACCCTCTTCTTTTCCTTCCTCTTTCCCTGGCTCTCTTCCTTCCATCCTTTCACCCATATTCATTGAGTACCACTGTGAGCCCAGAATTACCCTATCTAAGATACAACAGTAAATAGGATGTAGTCTGCAAGGAGCCCACAGTTAGGTGAATGAGTAAGTAAACTAATCCTTCCACCTAGTGAGAGGAGTTATAACCAGGTCAAGGATGTTTAGGAGTGATTGTCCCCAAGTATTGTATACTGTTGCTTTTGCTTTCTATCCCCAAATTGGATACTGAAACTTGAACATAGATCTAAATCTGCAAATTAAAAAAAAGAGTGTTACCAAAACCACCTAGAGAATCTTTTCAAAATACACATCCTCAATTTCCTTTTTCCCTGTGTGCTTATCCTGAGATGTGGCCCTGGCCTGGAGCCCTGGGAAGCATATTGTTATTTGCTGTATCTGGGGCATGAGATTTGGGAAAAGCTTCCCTAAGGGGTTTTGAAATGTGGTCCCTCCGCCCTTCGTAAGCATCTCCTTTAATACCGACTGAATGGGAGCATGGCAGAGCTGTTGAGTGTCAGAAACAGAAAGCTTCCTTTGACCTACACATAAAATAGAGCATTTTATTGGCTTACTTTTCACAGTTAGGTCCAGCATAATTTTCTTTACAAATGCGCCGAACAGCTCCATTTTTCCTGTAGCAGGATTCTGCAAAACTAAAATTGGAAGCGAATATTAGACATCAATTTCATACATCAATGAAGAAACTGTCTTAACTTTTTATTAGATAACCTCTATGTTGGTCCCATTAAAGTTCCAATGGGTGCAATCACTTTCTTTATTTAAACTTATGTACATATTTACCTTGCAGGAAAGTTTAGGCCAGAAGGCTCCAAAAGATGATGCCACTTGTTGGTGGGAGCATTTCCCAGGTCTTACATTGATATTCTAAGCACAAGTCCAAAACATGCATTCCAAAGCTGGAAATAAAATAATTGAATTCTACCTGCAATTTTGGATTTATAGGAGAATCCTTTTTATTTCTTTCACTGTCTGTGTATTCATTTGAAAGTTTCCCCTTTTTTTCTGACCAGAACTTGTCTGGTTTTAAAGGAAGAAACCGGTTCTAAACTATAGAATCTCCACAGAATTTTAATTTCTTTCATGTGTACTTTAAATATTGGAAATAAGGGTGCTGAGATTGGTTGAGTTGATCAAAGTCCCAGTCACGTACGGCAGCAAGACACAGGACCCGCCATAAAAGGATTTTACCCCTTAGAACCCCCTCTCCTTCTTCTTCCTTCTTTTAAACATAATAAAAATTAGGACACGGGACAAAAAAGACATAAAAATATTGGTTTAGCAGAAAAAAAAGACTGCCAAAACTTCATAAAGTTATTTTATTAGATGTGTTTAGCAACCCACTAACTGATTGCTTTCACTATCTACTTTAAAAAGGTACATTAAAAAATAGCCTTAACGTTCATCTGAATGGGTACCTTTTCAAAATTGCATTTAAAATGTCTTTTGGGTGATGACAGGAGCCTAGCCATTCCCTGGACTCCCTCCCCACAAGCCTGCTCTGGCCTGACACCAGCAATCTGATTCCTTCCTTCAGCTGGCTGTAGCTCAAGCCTTACCTTAGACCAAGCTTGTCCAACCCGTGGCCCATGAACCGCATGTGGCCCACGATGGCTTTGAATGAGTCCCAACACAAATTTGTAAACTTTCTTAAAACATTATGAGAGGTTTTTTAAAAAAATTTTTTTTAGCTCTTCAGCTATCATTAGTGTTAGTGTATTTTATGTGTGGCCCAAGACAATTCGTCTTTTTCCATTGTGGCCCAAGGAAGCCAGAAGATTGGGCACCCCTACCTTAGACTTTAAGCTCAGTTTTTTTCCTACCTGGATCACATTTCACATATTCCCAGAATAGCAACATTGTAGACTCTGGAATCAGATGGTGTGAATTGGAATCTCTTTATTTTTGTCTACCCACGAGAGGAGTCCTTAGTACCTCACTTAACTTATCTGTCAAAGGGGGATAACCTTCCTCGGTCTTTTGTAAGGCACTCAGAACAATGTTCCATCAAGTAGGCATCAACAAATAGTAGGTGTAATTATCATTGTTATCCTTCAATGCAAAAAGATATGTCAAACAGAATTTCCTCTAATATTTCCTATTCAAGTTATTAAGCAATTGGGAAGACATGCTCAATTTGTTTTGTAAGTTTTGCTTATCTTTAGAGACACAAACTCTATTTGTATGAAGAAAGTTAATGTTTCATTATTTTACTGTAGGGATAGTTGTGCTCCTGTTTTTCTTCATTTTTACCTAGTCTCTGCACTGCCCTTGAACCTATTTTCTGTTTTAACAGGATGTATCAAGTAGCAGAGAGGTCACGGAAGTAGGCAGGATTGAAAAACCTATAGGGACCAGTATATATTTGATGCTAGGTCCTGGTGCTACCTGGACTCAGCTCCAAAGGGATTATTCAATGAAATCTCCATGCTTTCTCCTGGGATCTCCAGGAATAGTTCTTTCTCCTCGCTAGTTTCCAAATGTTATGTTTTCATAGGCTTTGCTTTCACTCAGAAAAATAAATATGACTAATGAGTATGTCCCTACTCTTTGCAACTTCATATGAGCCAGGTTTCAGTTGGGCTGAGAAGTTGCCCTTAGAGCCTGTTACACTCACTCAGGAAGTAACATCAGGATTAAAAGGGGATCAACAAGACGGCAGATGCTAGCTCAATAAAAGAGAAAACTGGTATTTAGCACTGTCCAGCAGAAGAATGTGCAGTGAGTCCCCTGTCACTGGAGGTATTCAAACAGAAATTCCTTGGTTACTTATTTCTTTATTTACATTAGCAGGTGTAATCCTGAGATAGCAACACTAAGATGGAGAAAAAAGAATCCAGATAATCTAAATATAATACTCTCAACAATCTTCATTCACAAACTAGATAAGAAGTAAAACTATCATTAGCTTGTCATTAATCAAAGAAAGATGGTTTCGATAGACTGAGCAAGACGTTATGCCAGGGGTTACAGAGGATTCAAAGAATGTTAATAGACATTCCCTATTCTGGAATTGTCAGGAAAGGGCAAATATATGTGAAAAATTAAGTAATAATACAGAGGTAATATGCCCTTCAGTATGGTGACAGTTATATCACTGATTGATGACTGCCTAGATGGTTCAGTAATCAATGCTATGACATTGTAGAGGAGGGATCTGTGAGCTGCAGACCTAGTTGGGGATGGTTTCTTAGTCCGCTTCGCCGTCATAACAGAATACCACTGACTGGGTGGCTTAAACGACAGGTATTTATTTTCTCACAGTTCTGGTGGCTGGAAGTCCAAGATCAAGGTATCAGCAGGTCTGATTTCTTCTGAGGCGTCTCTCTTTGGCCTGCAGATGACTGTCAACTTGCTGTATCATCACATGGTCTTTCCTCTGTGCACATGTAGCTCTAGGGTCTCCCTGTGTGTCCTAATCTTCTGCTCTTACATGAACATAAGTCAGATTGTATTAGGGCCCACCCTAACAGCCTATTTTAACTTAATCACTGCTTTAAAGGCCCTATCTACAGACAGTCACATTCTGAGGTCCTGGGAAATAAGGCTTCACCATATGCATTTAAATTTGGTAGCTGGGAAGGGGGACCAATTTAGTCCATAACAGATGACTTCTTGCAGAAGGGTGAGAATAAACTAGATCTATGAGAAATAAGATAGAGATTAGATGGGTTGAAGGATGGGAGACAGAAAGGGTGGAGGAACACTCAACTCACAGAGATGAACTAGATCACACATGGGGTTTCTTCTCTTCTCCTGAGCAAGCCTTCAAGACTGACAGACTTGTTTCCTCTTCAGAAGACAGAAGTAAACCATTCCTGGCAAGAAATGCACTTAGCGGCCCTGACTGGGGGAGTGACTGTAAGTTGACATTTAAGTGACACTATTCTTTGGTTTTGTGGGGCCAGGCAGACTAACAAGTTGTAAAAGCATTGCTGGAGTGAGGAGAAGGGACAAAGGCTACAGCCTGCCTGCCACGTATATCCGTGGGACTGCGTGTTGTAACTGATGCCACCCTAACCACTAATGAGGCATTAGAAATGGCCACTCACTACCAGACAAGTTGTGGTTGGTCTCCATGGATTTTCATAATTTATTTGAACTTCCTGCCCTCCTCTTCTATTCTGATTATATTTTTAGTTTGTTTTCTGTTTTCTGAAACAGATTACATTTCATGTTGTACCCTCCATTTTCAATAAATTTTGATTTAGTTGGACTTCCATGGTCCAGAAATTCTTTTGGATGTTATAGGGGATGTTTATTGGAGCCTGAGTTTTTATTAGTTTTTCTAAAATTTATTATAACCCCCCCCCCCCCAAAAAAAGCCGTCTTCCCTTGCGTTTCCTCCTTTTTTCCAGTTAGATGGAAATGGAATCTCTTTAGGAAACTCTTACTTTCCATTCTGTAATTTGGGGAGTGTGGCTGGAATACAACGTTCTTTTCCCTTACAGAAAAGTTTATTTTCTTTTCTCTATTTCTTCTCAATTTAGGGATTGATACAACCATCAGTTCTATTCAGATTATGGAAATCCAGCAAATAATAGATCATCAGTATTGCAGTCGAAGCCTCCAGTGCGGGTGGGTAAGCCTCCCCAGCATGCCCTGGTTGTTTCTGGAATTTACCCATGGCTCTGGGTTTTTAAGACTGCAGTGAAAGCCAAAGCTACATGATAAAATCAATGTGCGCCTACATTGCTCCTTAAGTGAAAACATCTTTATTATATGGTGGGAGAAAGACTCATAAAACGGTTGGTATTAGCAAATGTCAATAAGCCATAACCCTGGTGATTCCAGTCTCCTGGTTTGATGGATAAGTCCAAAGCAGAAAGCCTAGGGAGTAGCTCTGTGGCTGACTCTCTGAGGGCACATATCAAGGGCACAGAGTTGCCAGTTAATTTTATAGCCAAGAAAGACATTGTTGCTGATGGTTCCAAGTTACGAGTGAGCTGACATTTGTATATTTTAATAACAAGGGATATCATTATTTTAATTGCTGAAAAAAATATAACTTAGCTTTTCAGATAAGAGGAAAAAAATCAGATATGGTGAAAGTTATCAGCAACATCCATCTCCAGTGTATGCCTTATCACCTGTATCAAGGTAATGATATATCTAGAAGCAGAGAGTGCAAGTTACTTCAAAGAGTACAATGAGCCAGTTGTAGGCATTAAGAATCGGGAGGGTTGGGTATGGTGGCTCACACCTGTAATTGTAGCACTTTGGGAGGCCGAGGCAGGAGGACTGCTTGAGCCCAGGAGTTCAAGGTCAAGACCAGCCTGGGAAACATGATGAGATACTATCTTTATAAAAACATAAAAATTAGCTGGGTATGATGGCACACACCTGTGGTCCCAGCTAATTGGGAGGCTAAGGTAGGAGGATCTCTTGAGCCCAGGAAGTCACGGCTATAGTGAGCTCTGTGTTTGAACCACTGTACTCCAGCCTGGGTAACAGAGTACAACCCTGTCTCACTCACACACACACACACAGAAAGGCGGAGTTATTTTCTTAATTTGATAGTTATTTCTTGGGCTGGGCTCAGTGGCTCATGCCTGTAATCCCAGCACTTTGGGAGGCCAAGGCAGGTGGATCATGAGGTCAGGAGTTTGAGACTGACCAACATGGTGAAACCCCGTCTCTACTAAAAATACAGAAATTAGCCAGGCATGGTGGTGCACGCCTGTAGTCCATAGTCCCAGCTACGAGGGAGGCTGAGGCAGGAGAATCGCTTGAACCCAGGAGGTGAGGTTACAGTGAGCCAAAATCACACCACTGCACTCCAGCCTGGGTGATAGAGTGAGACTCTGTCCCAAAAACAAACAAACAAACAACTAATTTTTGGGCACCTGCTAGATTAAAGGCAAGGCCTGTAATTTGAACTAGTGTCACAAATCCTGTGGGTTTTCAGCCTCATCTCTTTTCCAACCTGATATAACTTGGGCTTTAAGTTGATGGCTGTGAGTTATTAAAGTGACATGTATAGTGCTTTATGATTTGTTTATGACCTCTATGTTCATTATCTCTCTGAATTCTCACAAAATCCCTATGAAGTTGGTATAATTTATCCCGGTTTTGTAGTTAAATTTCAGTGAACTTGAAAAAGTTTTCCTAAGATCACCTGTAAGTGTCAGATACAGATATTAATTAATGTGGTAGGATGACATAGCGAAGAGTCAGACGATTCAAGTTCAAGTCCTAGAACTTTGACAAGATGTTTATTCTCCCCAAATACCCATTTCTCAGCTCTAAGGTGGGGATACCGTCAAAACTGAGTTGGGTTGCTGTGAAGCATGCAGATAATGGGAGACACGTCTTAGGAAATGAATTCCATTTATCTAAGCTTCTCCCAGTCAAAAAAGATGCTCCTAATCCCAATGCAGATCTTCCTGTTTTAAAAAATACATTCACTCCCCTAAATAACACTGTTCTCAATTTGATATGCAAGATGTACTTATTTTTTCAGCTTTATTGAGCTATAATTGACCAGCAAAAGCTGTTTATATTCAAGGTGTATAATGTTTTGTTTTGTTTTAATATACCTATTCAATGCAAAATGCAAGATCTTGCCATTTCGTTTACTGTTGCTTTTACCATTTTAGCAACTTAGTTTAACATTGCTTAAAAATAATCTGAAATGACTGACTCTTTTTCCCATCAATCAGATTTCGAGTTGTTTTTCCATGTAATTCAAGGGATGGTCAGGTCATAAGGAGAAATCGTTTTAGACACAATATATCTTTTTGCTGGAGTTTTTTATTACAATACAAATCAAAGTAATTCCCCTTTTATCCAAGGATCTCTCCTAAAGGTGTAGGGGCATCTACGTATAAGCACTTGTCTTACAATTCTCTCCCTTACTAAATGGTAATTAGCATTATAACAATTTTAGCAGATTCAGTTTCTAAAAGTACCTGGTATTTTCTTCTACTGTTGCTGAAAATGGAGTGATTTAGGGTAGAAAAAACATATTTATGATTTCCAGGGGAATTGTTAGTTTGAGCCTTTGCCTCATTTGTCTTCAGACATCTGTGTCTCTTTAAAGGGGACTAAAGTCATTTCCGGTGTGCATTTGGTCTGGGAGTTGGCTTTCCATCATTTCTTTTTCTGTGTGTTCTAAAAAACTATAACTTTTTGTGGTGCATTTTATATTAAGACCTGAAAGTTATCACTCTGAAATTTGACAGGTATATATGGAAAAAAATGATACCAGGTTGAACTCAATTTTCTATATTAATTATTTACCATATAATATTTCACAGTTTTTATAGCATATAATGAGTATCAAAAAGTGCTTTGAAGACTATCCTGCATATTTTGATTTGTGGTTTTATTTTTTTCCATAATTAGATCTGGAAATTACAATTATAATATTCCTGTTAATAAGCACACACCCACCAATGTCAAGTTCTCTCTGGAAATAAAGTAAGTGCATGGCTGTAAAAAAAAATTTTATTTTTATCATTAATTGAATAGCGAGTCTAGATTTACTTCACAATTTTGTCAGTAAGTGAACAGGCAAAAAGCTATCAGTTTGTGTTAACTAACGATGGTTTGAAAGGTGGCCAGTTGAGGGAAAGGTTTTCAGAATGAGGGCTGTGATCGTCCAGGCTTTCTTCAGGGGATGGGAGGGCTCTAAACTCTACACCCGTGCCTACAAAGTGGGGGTGATTTTGGTTTGATGCTCACAAGCTATAGACTTCCCCTGACTCTCTCACTTGGAGAGAGAGAATTAGAATAGGAAGAAGAGTAATAACATGGTCCCCAGATGGAAAGATGCACATTTTGGTGAGCTCCTGGTAGCAATATTAATGCAGATACCACCCCTATTTTCCAAAAGACAGAAAAAAAAAAAAAAGGAACCAGAGTTTGGAATTGGACAGAGCAGGGTCCAAGGATTCTGTCACTTACTTATTATGTGATCTTCCGGAAGCCACTTACCTTCTTTGAACTACTGTTTCTTTATCTGTAATATAAGTATTATATTATATTATACCATAACGCATAGAGCTGCTGTAAGAATTATTAATAATGGTGAAATTAACAACTACCATTTGCTGAGCACGGACTAGATGCCAGACTTTAATAGTGGGTCATAAAATCTTCACACTGTTTTTTTTTCTAGTTTATATTTTTCAGATGGGGGCACTTGGGTTTATAGTTTCAGGAAGGGAAGTGAAGGGGAGGGGAGAGGAAGGGAGGTGAGGGGAGGGGAGGGGAAGGCAAAAGGGAAGGCAAGGCAAGTCACATTTTGAAAATCACAGGTAGTAAGTTATGGAGCTGGGCTTCAACTTCAGTCCATCCTCTGAGCCATCACTTTCCTGTCCTGCCTCCCAAGTGAGGTGAGACATACGAGGACACTGCCCTTTCCTGACATAGTAAGCACACAATAAATGGTAGCTTTTATTAGCACTACCTTTCCTCCCAAATCACAAAACTCTAACTTAACCTATTCTTATCAGATATTTTAAATGATTATGCCACTTAAAGACTTTCCACTAAAAAATTATGCAATGAGCCACTTTCGATGAAGATAAATGGTTTTTTGTGTCTCCTGATCTTAGTCTCTCCTTCTATTCCCCTCCACATTTCCTTTTTCTCCTCTTCCTTTTCTCTCACTCTTTCCCTTCCCTCTGTCTTCCCCTCTCTCCCGCTGCTCGCCCAGATCTGTTTCCCGCCTCCATCCTTCACCACACGCGCTCTGCCTCTTCCTCTGTCTTACTCACGCTTCATACTCCTTGTCTCATCAACTTCACCTCTGTGAGAACCAATGTCACTCAACCCAACTGCTTGCCTTGGAAAGGTTTCTTTCAAGCAACTAATATTTTATGACTCAGAACCTACCATATTTCAAGGCAGAACAAAAGCTAAATGTACTATTCTTATAAACTGAAAGTACTATTATCTAGCACTCCTTAAGTAACCTGAAATAACATTTTCTTATTCATTTCTAGCTTTTAGTGGAAGGAAATAAGGTTATATGCTATATCCCCTGAAGTGACAGATCACTTTGAGCCATTAACTCAGGTCTTTTAGTTTAAAAACCATTTTTTTTTGTAAAATGGATGATTTAAAAATAACACATTGGCCAGGTGTGGTGGCTCACGCCTATAATCCCAGCACTTTGAGAGGCCAAGGTGGGTGGATTATGAGGTCAAGAGATCGAGACCATCCTGGTCTACATGGTGAAACCCTGTCTCTACTAAAAATACAAAAATTAGCTGGGCATGGTGGCGCATACCTGTAGCCCGTCTCAAAAAAATAAATAAATAACACATATACTCAACTAAGACTGTAGGTTGCCCCAACTTGTGCAAAAGGATTGTTCCCAAAGACAAATAGATCTCATCCTATTGATGATGATTAATGGGCCAACTTCCAGAGAAGAACCATCCTTTCTGCAGGCTTTCAACTCTGACAGCTTTAAACTCTAGTGATTTCTGATGAGGCTCACTCCCAAACTCCTATCTGTATTTATTTGCCCTGTTATTTTAAACAGTATCTACCTAGAACCGGATTGCAAAATCAAAATCCTGAAAGCTTCAGATAAATACAAACTCAGTGCCAGTGGAAAAAGAAGGAATATGTCCAAAAATTAGAAAAATATTATGGAGATAAGTTCTGATGTGAGATGATTTAAGTGATGAGATTAGGTTTTAGAAACCATCATACACAGCCAGGCTCACGTCTGTAATCCCAGCACTTTGGGAGGCCTGAGGCGGGAGGGTTGCTTGAGCCCAGGAATTTGAAACCAGCCTGGGCAACATAGCAAGACCTTGTCTCTATAAAAAAGTGAAATGAAAAGAAAAAAGAAACCATCATATTCTGTTTCAGTAGCCATCTGAGACTGGGTTTCTTTTTGTAGTAATGAGATGTGATCTGGCCTATTGGTATCAGTGAGCTTCACCTAATACAATGCCTATTGTGAACTTTGAATGGATTTCCAAGTTATATTCCCATTAGACCCTCTTCTTATCAAGGAGTATCCTATAGACGCTGGTAACTGCTTTTTCATGTGCTCTTTCTTTTCTTCGTCTCTTGAAGCACAACAGAGCCATTGATAGTTTTCCAGTGCAAATTCACCCTTGGAAATATATGTTTCCATAGTAAAAGGGAAACCAAAGGGATTGAAAACAACAGAGAAATCTCCCAGGAGATGACACAGGTAATGTTTTCTGTCTCCTCTGTTCTCTGCTGAGAGAGGGATACATTGAGCAAAGTGCCAGTGTTTTCCCTCTCTGGCCAACCTTAGTCACAGGGCTTGGCTCAGCCTCTTCCTTATATCCTTACAAAGCTGTAGACTGTTCTGGTGACACCCATCAAAAGCTATGATCTCAATACTTCTCATACAGTCATTGAGGAAATGCTTTTCAGCCTGTACTCTTTCCTACTGACTGTCAAATGTGGGTATGAAATGGATCCTCTTTTATTCATTATTCAGGGATATCAGCACATTTGGAGCCTCCCTGTAGCCCCATTTTCCGAGAGCATGTTCCATTTCCGCGTAGCTGCACCGGTAAGCTTGCTTTTTCTTTTTCTTTTCGGTGAGAAAGAAATTGAGCAATAAAAAAAAAAAATCACTTTACAGTTAATTTTTACATTAATCATCCTCTTTTTTCTCCTGTTCTGACAGGATTTAGCTGACTGTTCAACTGATCCTTATTTTGCTGGGATATTCTTCACAGATTACTTCTTTTACTTCTATCGACGGTGTACCTAATTTGCTCACATTTGGGGACTTTACCAAGGAAAATAGGAATCCATTTAATGGAAACTGACATCATCTTGCAACTTCTTTTTTCTTTTTTTGTAAAACATTTATGTTTATTGCTGAAGGACTTTTTCAGGCTTTAGCTTCCAGCAGTTCTGAGACAACAATGAGAGGGAATAAAGCATTTGCTGAAACTTGAAATAATGTGGTGTTTGATTTTGCCATGACTATGCAGAAAACATTTCCTGGAGTAAACAGTACTGTTGAATTTGAAAATAGCGTTTCTGGTATTAAGGAAGTTGTGAGCTCAAAATAAGCAGGTCTAGCTCTACTTTGTTTTAATGTATTTTAAAGCTTTTGAGAAAAACCAAAAGGGCCATGTCACCTTGAGCCCACTAAACATAGACTGTTGAGAATGTGTGGTGTGGTATGTGGAGGAGTTGTGGGAGTGGTTTCTGATGCTGAGCTCACATTTAGGCAAATTGTCCTCTGTGTGTGTGTGTGTGTGTGTGTGTGTGTGCTTATATGTGTGTATTGTATACACACATACACTTGAGTACAGAATGTAGCTTGCTAATGAAATGGATTTAGAGAAATAGTTGCAATTCTGCTTTGTAATGCTTGATGGACACTAAACTTTCTGTGTGGGTATGATATGCCCCCTTTAAAGATGGAAACTGCTATATCCCAGAGCGCACTGAAATGAATCAAACTAGCCAGTCCTAAGCCTGCTTACTCTGCCTCGCCTGTTCCTTCCCTCAGATTACCTCAATCAAGGCTCTTGCCCACAGTTCCTCAGTTCCTCATCCTCCTTCAGTCTCCCAACCGATCCCCGGGCCTCCCCGGGTGGCTCCCTCTGCCATAGCATGCCCTCTTTCCTTGTGAACTGTGAGTAACAAACTGTCTTTCGGAGGGCAGTTATCTCCTCATCTGCTGGCCTCATACCTCAGATTTTCTATTAATATGCTGTTTTTTAGAAAATGGAGATCCAAGCTACCATCACTGCAGTTCCAGGTAACAAGGATGCTGAACGGCTGGCCTTGCCTTATCTCACTGTTGGTCTCTGGGTCAGTTAGGGTAAGAAATTTGATTTTTTTGTGTGTCACAGTGGTAATCAGCAGCAATAAAACGTCCTCTTCCTTCTTGCCAGCTATTATTAAATATGTGCCATATGGATGGAAATTAAATGTGAGACTCCAACAATTAAGAAAAGAAAAGATATGGTCACTGCTCTCACAGAGGGCATTTTAAAATAAACATATTAACACAAAGGTCATTTACCCAGTTATTAAGAGTTGAAATTCTGATGGTCTTAGCTTAGTCTTGAGTTCAAATCATGATTTTATCTGTGTATCTTTAGGCAAGTTATCTAATTTCCATAAGTTGCAATTTCTTCACTTATAGAAGATAGTGAATATCCGCAACAGACAGGATTAAATGAGATAATGTATATAGAGCACAGATAGGTTTAAATAAATGTGAGCTGTTATTGTTATATCTTCATAGAACTGAATAATTGTAAAGATTACAGTAGGATTATAAAGGGATTGAGTCAATACACATACATCAAGGCATCTTCATCAACTATGAAAACTAAATTGTAGACAAAACCATACATATGTATATCATATAATGTTTATATTTTTTTCTTTTAAATTTATTTTTATTTATTTTTTCTCGAAAACATGGCCTCACTGTGGTGCCCAGGCTGGAGTATAGTGGAGTGATCATATCTCACTGCAGCCTTGAACTCCCGGGTTCAAGAAATCCTTTTACCTCAGCCTCCTAAGTAGCTAGGATGACAGGTACCTGCCACCAATGCCCAGCTAACTTTTTTCTTTTTTTTTTTTTTTTGGTAGAGACAGGGTCTCACTATGCTGCTCAGTCTCGTCTCAGACTCCAGAGCTTAAGTGATTCCCCTCCTTCCTTGGCCTCCCAAAGTGTTGGGATTACAGGCCTGAAGCACTGCACTTGGTCCCCTATATTTGGAAAATTATTTTCCTTTTTATTGCTACTAATAGCCTAGCTTTTGTTGAAAATGGAATAAGGTAGTTAAATTCTTGGGAGGAGCATTTCAGTATTCCACTAGTTTCTTGGATTCAGATTCAAACTTGGTTCTCCTAAGCTGTAGTATCAGCCTGTCCTAGCATGACTTAGGCCTAGATACTATAGTTGTAACACCATTTTAAAACAGGATCCCAAGTGGGATCTCATGTGGCTGATGTGGGAGAGATTCCATTAATTTGACTCTTCTCCTAGTAAAGGAATGTTTGTCAGCAGCAGAATTTCAAGTGATCTTTTGGCTAATAAATCCCATGGTCTTATTCATGCACTTAAGTTTGGGATAATATGGGGGATTTCAGATATCTAACGTAGTTCAGAAATATGGCCTATAAAGAGATTTTGATAAAATAAGTGCCATTTTCTCATTAAATTATATTTTAAAACTGGAAGTATTTTTCCTACAGAAAAACTTCTATAGGAAATTGTGTTGAAACCCTTCAGAAAGGAAGGATTTAAGAGAGAGAACAGATTTATGACAACCTGCGACATGCTAGGATTAGTTAAGCCTTTTGGGAGAAAAGACTCTGCTGGAAGATTCTCTTTGTATTTGCAGCACTTTTCCAGTTGTGAGATATTCATGGCAGACCACACTGCTTCAGGCCAAAAGGCTTTCTTTTTATGCCAGAGAATTTCTACTTTCCACTGTAATATC
Organism: Cacajao melanocephalus; assembly: GCA_963573385.1. Lineage (NCBI taxonomy): Eukaryota > Metazoa > Chordata > Mammalia > Primates > Pitheciidae > Cacajao > Cacajao melanocephalus. The sequence continues at coordinate 21,344 of CAUYLG010060085.1, read as the reverse complement.
CTCAAACTCAGGTAAATTAAAGTGTCTATAAGAGTCTCCTCCCAGAAACTTATAACATGAGTCTAATCATGAGAAAAACATCAGACAAATCCCAGCTGCGGGATAGTCTGCAAAATATCTGATGAGCATTCTTCTAAAGTGTCAATCAAGGTCATCAAAGACAAGGAAAGTCTGAGAAACTGTCACAGCCAAGAGGAGCTTAAGGAGACATGGTGATGAAATGTAATGTGGTGTCCTGCATGGGATCTTGGGACTGGAAAAGCACATTAGGTAAAAACTAAGGAAATCTGAATGAAGTATTAAGTAAAGCATGGACTTTAGTTAATGATCATGTATCAATATTGTCTCCTTAATTGTGACAAATGTACCACATTCATGTGAGATGTTAATAGGGGAAGCTGGGTGTGAGGTTGATGGGAACTCTGTGTACAATTATCCTTGCAATTTTACTGTAAATCTAAAACTGCTCTAAAATAAAAAGATTATTTTTTAAAAACTCGGAAAACAGTTCATAAGAGCTGGGCTAAAAAATCACATCCTGCCACCAGGTGCCATTTGTAATAACATAGGATAAGTTCAAGCATGAAAAATGGGTACTATATTTAACTTCAGATCCTCAAAGTATCTTAGTTCCCGGCTTTGACAATTATTTAAGTTCAGATTCTGTATATCAATCTAATTCGCCCCCAAATATTAGAGAGTATTCTAAGGTAATCATATAACATAAAGAATTACAATACATTTTCATGAGTTCTAATGAAGCTACTCAAATGAGAATTTGAAAGCTCTGTCAAAAATTTTTTAAACAATGAACCATAAAAATTAACCTACAACAAACAACTGGCATGTATGTGCTCAACCCTCCAGCATTTAAAAAATAAAAACACTTTATAGTGCTCATAACCCATCTATTTTTCTGTTTGTTTGTTTGTTTGTTTGTTTAGAGACAGAGTCTCACTCTGTTGCCCAGGCTGGAGTACAGTGGCGTGATCTCAGCTCACTGCAACCTCCGCCTCCCAGGTTCAAGTGATTCTCCTGCCTCAGCCTCCTGAGTAGCTGGGACTACAGACATGTGCCACCACCACACCCAGCTAATTTTTGTATTTTTTAGTAGATATGGGGTTTCACCATATTGGCCAGTCTGGTCTCAAACTTCTAACCTTGTGATCTGCCCGTCTGGGCCTCCCAAAATGTTGGGATTACAGGCATGAGCCACTGCACCAGCCCTGTTTTTATTTTAACATATTTTTCCTATATAATTTTTGGATTTCAACATTAGTGACAGATTCTTAACAATATATTGTTTGAATCATGAAACTAAAGATCTTCAAAAGAAAAGCAAAAAATAAAAGCAATCTGTTAACAGTTTACAAGTATTTTCACAGACGTCTCATTTGATTTTCATAACCCTGTGATGTTGGAAGTGAGGGGAATTCTCCATTATATAATTAAGGAAACTGAGGCATAGGGAGGTTAAGCAAGATAAGAGGCGAGCCAGGTTTTCTGGTGCTAATTCATCCCTTTCCACTCCATTACTTAATTTCTCCTTTGAGATTTGTTTCCTCTCTTCATGACTCTTTGGAGTTTGTGAGAGACCACCAACTCACATACTGACCCACTGAAAAGTCACTAACAGGCCATTTTGTCAAAATACAGAATAGAGAGAGAACAGAGGGACCTAGATGGGTGGAGTCTCCTATCACCAGCCACTAAATTACATCTTCTATTGTGCCAGAGCTTAGCAGCTCACTTGAGAATGCTAAATATCAACCTCTGTTTGAGAAACACTTCAGTGAAATCTTCCCTTGCCAAAGCTAAAAGTGTTTTGGCTTTCATTTCTTTAAGGACATGTGTCATTGATTTTTGTGACTGATTCTACAGAGCCAGTTGAACTCTAGGAAGCATCTAAGGATTAAGAATCTAGTGAATTTTTGATGAGTGGTTGTTTAAAGCTTGAAGAAGTGCAGCTTCAGAGACTTCCAAATGACCAACAGTGTTGAGTACACTACCCCATATTTTGGGGGGCTGGATTCTGTGAATGGGAAAGTTTTTCTCAGCCCTTAAGATATATAATTGGAGCAGAAATGAGTGCCAAAGATCATAGTCCCAGTCCTTCAACTTCTTTGTGGCTCTACACAAGTATAAAATGAGACCATTATTTTAGGAAGACTCCTGATAACATGTCTTCGCCAGAGCTGAGTTCTCAAGACATTTTTAGCTGTACCAGACTGACCGGCTGTTTAAATTCAAAAGTAACCGGGAAGAGAACTAAACTCAGAGCCAGGAGACTTGGGCCTAATACTGGTTCAATAACTTTTCATTGGTGTTGTCGTGGATAATTCACTTAACTTCTATCAGTTTCACTTTCTCAATTGCAAAATTGGATTTGTAATAGTTTTGACTGCTGCTAAGGGTTTTTGTGAACACTAAATGAGATATTTACTTGAAACCTTTTTGCAAAGTGGAAGCTACTACAGTGCATAGTGGAAGATGCTATATGAATAGAGAAATCATTAAGCATCATCCCTGAGAAGACGTTATTTTGAATGAATAAATCAGATGTTAGAAATTCTCTCTTATTTTAATGAGTTTCAGTCTATGATGCTTAGGGTAAGTTACTTACATTTCTAGCTCTTCCTCACCTGTAAAACATGTTGCTTGACATATAGTAGATAATCAATTAACATTTATTAAGCAAAAAGTCGGTAATTGAAACATTTTCCTCTTATTTACCAGAGAGTATGGCAAGATGGTACATTAAAACAGATTTGAATTCCTCTCACTCTTATTGTGACTTTTTCATCGCTACCATTTAAAACAATAGGATTATTATTATGTTATTATTATTTGGAATAATAGGTTATTGTTCTTTTGCCCAAGTACATTTAAAACACTTCTAAATGACTTCCCATAGAAACTAGAAAAATCAAATGGCTCATTATTTGTCTGTTAGAGGATTCCAGAACCATGAGAGTCAACTACAGCTTATTATTCATTATTTATATTTATACTGCTGCACTTAATTCTGTTCAGCACAACTGCCTACGTATCTAAATTAGTTTCAGATTAATTGTAGAGCATTTAATAAATGTTTCATATTATATCTAAACATTGAATGCAGTATGTCAGTAATTAGGCTGCTGTAGTCTTTGCCCTGATGTGAGCTGTAAGATTGCAGGCCTGTCATTGTATTCAGTTACTGAAAAACCTTTCCTTTTAAGTGTGGACACTCTTGGCTTTCAGGAGAAGTATCAGGGATTATCTACAGTAGAGAAGCTACTCAAAGTTACATAAAAAGAAAAAGGCTTTTACTTCTTGGAGGTAAAAAACAAAAACAAAACAACAGCCCCCAACACACATACACAACTTCAGCCTAGATGAGCCTGCACATATTCATTCTGCTTCTGAGCTCTGTAAGGGTTGATTCATTTTCACTCATTCACTTGTTAGCTCATTTAACAAACATCTGTGGAGGACTTCCGGTGTGCAGACTTTGTACAAGGTCCTCGGATACAACAGAAGTGTGGCATCCATCACTGCTGACCTTTTTGAGGCATCATGGACTAGCTAGGCAGCCACACAGTCAGCCATCACACAATACCAACAGCCTGAAACTGTGGCATTGACATCGTGTTGAGAGAGAACAGAGAAGGGGTCATTAATGCTGCTTCTCAGGTAAGTAAGAAAGAGGAAGCAGGAAAGTGAAGACAAGCAGGAAAGGGAAGACAAGCAGGAAGAGGCATCTGAGCTATCTGGGTCTACAAGGATGAGAAGGGTTTGGGGGTTTTTGTTAAACAGAAATGGAGAAAGGCAGACGTTGCATATGAATCCCTCTTTTATATGAAAGAGACTGATTTTAAGTGCACCAGGAACTGCAAAGTAATTCCCACCCCCTCCCATCTTAAGCCAGCGCTTCTGTTAGCTTTACTAACAGGAGAGGCACTCTTATTTCTGAAAGACACACTTCCTTTCCTCAGCTCCAAAAGCCAGCCATCTGTCCCAGGAGATTCAAGGAAACTGTGGGAAAAGCAAGCCATGTTGGGTGGGGCATAGAATGACTCAATGAGCTGGCAATGAGACTGTGGGTGGGGAGGCTGAGCCTGGGGACAGTGCCTGATTCATCCACAGGTACTGCTGTCTCTCTGTGCTACCGCAGAGATAAAATTTGCGTGGTGAGCAAGGCCACAAGTCTTTTGGTCTCTCTACCCATTTATAAATAAAAAAGTTTACAGAAAGTTGACTTCTTATTTGTAAATCTCAGGTGCTCGTGGTGGGAAGGGCTGGGAGAATCTAAGTCCTCCCGACATGCCTTTCCCCTTCTTTTGGTAGCAGCACCCTGATTTTTCCTTTAGTGAATTATCATGCCCTAGTGCTGAGTCTCTATGAATCAGGTGAGGCTGATACCATCCCATCGCTCCAGACATGACCCAGGCTTTGGCAAAGAAAACGTTTCATTCCCTTGGCTACAGTGATTGCTTTAGGGGTAAGCATGTGACCCAGGTTAGGCCAATCACACTCATCCTTGGGTATCTGACTGAAACCATAAGCAAAGAGGTGCTCTCTGTGGAAATTATTAAGTTGGCAAGAATGAGCCTGGAGCTTCTGAGGACCACCTTGCCATCATGGTGGGCAGCCTGCCAGGGAATGAAGCCAACAAAAAGAAAAATAGATCTGAGACATAAGAAGGGCAGGTTTCTAAGCCAGATACGAAATTTACATTTAAATTCCCATGAAAGTCCCCCATGGACTTAGCAGTTAGGTGGACTAACGCATTTCCATTTCGCTATAGTTAGGCTGAATTTGGATCTTACCACATTGCCAAAAGAGTTCTGATGAATACCGGCCCTTATGAAGATTCTTTCAACATTTCACACACAGGATGCCCAAATGGCTGATTCCAAATGCTGATACCTGGTTTGTGAGGGTGTTGGTTATTATTCAGGGTTTGGAAGGTGAATTCCAACCCTCACTGAGCTGCGCTTGCCTGGAAGGCCGGGTTATTTACTTCTCCTCCATTCCCTAATGGCTGCTAAATCGTAAGTGGATATCAAAGACAAAGTTAATCTTGTATTTGTAGAGTGCTTTCATTTTACAGTTCTACAGTTATTTCTCTCTCCTATTTTATTTTTATTTTTGGCAAGGAGCAAAAACTCAAAGTAACTAACAAACAGTGGGTTTATTATATAAGAATGTAGAAGAATTGCACACCAAATGTAGGACATGTAGCTGAGCTTCATGAGAACTAGACAGTCACCAGAGGCTAATCTCCCTAACTCTTTCTCTTAGGAGTCCACATGACATCCTGCCTGCTTCTCTCTGCAAGGCTGCCTCATTCTTCCTTCCTGTGACTAGCTCTTCTGCTCACCCATTTGCTTGCACTAATCACGGCCACCCTAAAATGTAGTCTTGGACCCCAAGTCTCCATTAACTTCCAGATTGGTCCTCCAGGGCTAAATGACTCAGTATCTCAAGTTTTAAACTCCTGCGAAAGAGAATCTGACTGGTTTAACTTCGCTCAGCTATCCATGTGGGGTTTAAACAGCTGTGGCTAGGTAAATGTGTTCTATAAGGCTACCCCTTTCAGGCTACGGTTGGTGGTGGTGGATAGATTCCGTAAGTAGAGAAGAAAATTGTAAGCATTTTCAGTACAGACGCTTTATCTCATTTGGTCCTCATATTTCTGAGAGGCAGAAATTATTATTATCCGTATTTTACATAAGATTTAGGATAAGCGGCTTGTTTGAGGTTATGCTACTAGAAAGTGACAAATGTAGGATGTTAAACCCAAGACTCTTCACTTCAGATTGCAAGTGGTTTCCTCGGCACTATTCTGTCAATGCAAAATTATGTGGTCTCACTTTCTTGAGCATCGCAAACATCCAGTCCTGATTTTTAAGGATTTGTTTTAATAGCACTAACTTACGGTTTTAAGTCAAACAGTAGTAGTGATCCAGAAAGAAAAGGTTGAAGAAGAAAATCTGAACCATATCTTGGATGAAACACTGTTATCCATTCATGAAGAAGTGAACAAGAGTGAAAATCCTGTTGGGAAAAGGTCAAAGGAAAATGTAGTTGGATAATGGTGGGCCTGTGCTGGGGGCATGTGTGTGGATCACCACTGCTGAAGGGGTTTCAGCAGTAGTTAAGACAGTTGGAGATTCATTTCCTAATTTGATAGGTTTGAGTAGTAAATGCTGCCAGTTGTATGACGGATCTTGTCATAAAGTATTCTGTCTGGGTCTTCTATAAATATGGATAGCTGAATCTCAGATTTATAGCTCATGCTCCCACAAACTTAGACTTTCCTACTCTATTCTTTACTTCTCATATTTCACTAGACTTAGAGAGAGGAAGGCAAATGTTTGTTAATACCATTACAAAATTATGTAACTTTTATAATTTTAATTAATGCAAATTGCAGAACGCGTCTCTAATGTGACCTGCTCTGTAGGACTCATCCCGTTCCCTCATCCTGCCACACTCAAATCCCACCTTACACAGTTCCGATGTCCCCGACAGCCCGCCCTTAGTTGCGATGTGACAGTTGCCATTCTCCTTGTCTCTTTTGTGGCTCCTTGGGGAATTATCTTTGGTTGCTACCTTCATCAAACTTAGTTGGTCACCCATTGACACTTACTGAACATGTCACAAATAGCTGCTCAAGGTGCTGCTGTTCCCGTCATCAGCGTCTGTGCCTTGGCAGCCTTAGCCAAATCAGTGTTGAGGGCTCTCACTGCCACAGGAGGGCTGGGTCTGACGGTGCCAGGCCTCTACCTCAAGGGGCCTGTGCTGAGGCAGTTCTTGGTTGGCAGCCTCCTCTTCCTAGGATTCAGCCTAAATTGAATTCATGCCGCTTGAAGTGAAAGTTGGGCTCTACTGTGTTATAAATATCTCCCTCCCAGAAGCTGCTTTTGTCCTGAAGCCAAGCTATTGGCCTCTACTTGCTTCTCCTGGGACAAGCCTTTTGATTTTTCATGTACAAAGATCCTGGGAACTCGCCTCATTTTCAGACATGGTGGAATCATAGGTGAATATAGATTTTAGAACCAAGTATAAACAAATACACGTGACTATATGGGACAATTTCTGACAGATTTTTCAAGGTTATCGAATAGTGTTTTATATAATCCCACCTCATTCATATTGGAAAAGCAATGTATCCAAGGACACATATGCTCTACTTTAGTTCCTGTGTTTCCGGGCTTGGAATCTTGGTAATTAGGGTCATCCCAGGTAATGCTGTGTCTCACACTCAGAGAGTTTGTGCTCAGCAGCTAGACTTTCAAGGAGAGAGTGCTACTGCCCTTTATAGACTCACTTTTTTTTCTTTTGTGACAAGAGCCAAACCAACCAAATAAAAAACTTAAAATACCACTATTCCTGAGGAGCACACAAACCCAACTGGAATACTCCCCAAGTGAGACACTCTCCAGCTAAAAGATTTCTCTCTCCCCTGACACATTTCTGCTCAGTACAAATCTCTGACCTTTGAAGTTTTAGACCAATGCACAATTATTTAAGTCTGTGCACTAATACTTCATTAATGGGTTTTAGTTTTTCATTCATACCTTAGATTTTCTGGGACAGACTGTTTCTTAAACCAAATTTAGGACATCTACCTAAAGCACTTTTGAAATGCAAAGTTTTTTGTGAATAGTGATTTCTAGGTGGAATCATTTTGTTTCTATTATGACACTGACAGGTTATTGCAATCTATATGTTTAGATGATAGATGCTTAATTTTTGATCAGGAGAATGGAGAGTGGAGAAAATGATAACTGGCAAAAAGAAGGAACAATAATTTTGTGTGTGTGTGTGTGTGTGTGTGTGTGTGTGTGTGTATTGTGTCTATACATGTAAAGTGAAATTGAGCTAGCCAAAACTCCAGGAGTTCTTACATTCTATCTGTTCAATCCCTGTTCCCCTAACAGGTTCATAATTGTATTAAAAGGGCCTTTTGGCAGTTAAGTAGCTGATAGTGTTCAAGTCTGTTTAAGGGGTATTTGTGAAGCGTCTGTGATGTGTCTCTCATATGAAACAGGGATGTAATAAAAGAGAAATTTATGATAAGCCACCCTCCTACTCTAAGTTGTTTCCTTTAGCTGTTGATCCCAGGCACTCTGAGCAGGAAAGATTAAAATTCACCTCAACTCCACTTTGGCTGCTGATATGGTTTGGGCGTCCCTGCCTAAATCTCACGTCAAATTATAATTCCCCGTGTTGGAGGTGGGGCCTGGTGGAAGGTGATTGGATCGTGGGGGTGGTGCTTTGTGAATGGTTTGGCACCATCCCCTTGGTACTGTACTAGTGATAGAGTTTTCATGAGATCTGGTTATTTGAAAGTGCGTGGCACCACCCCCTCTCTTCCTCCTGCTCTGGCCATGTGAGATGCCTGTCCCTGTTCACCTTCTGCCATGATTGGAAGCTTTCTGAGGCCTTCCTGGAAACAGAGGCTGCTATGCTTCTTGTACAGCCTGCAAAATCGTGAGCCCATTAAACCTCTTTTCTTTATAAATTACCCAGTCTCAGGTGTTTCGTTATAGCTATGCAAGAATGGACTAATATAGCTGTTATTTACATTCCGTCTCAAATTTAACAATCTTTCCCAGGGCTGAGACAGTTTTGTATATGTAGGTGTGTTAGTCCATTCTCACACTGCTATAAGGAAATACCCAAGACTGGATAATTTATAAAGGAAAGAGGTTTAATTGACTCACAGTTCCACACGGCTGAGGAGGCCTCAGAAAACTTACAATCATGGAGGAAGGGGAAGCCAAGATGTCCTTCTTCACAATGTGACAGAAGAGAGAAGTGCTGAGCAAAGGGGGAAAAGCCCCTCATAAAAACCATCAGATCTCATAAGAACTCACTCCCTATCATGAGAACAGCATGAGTGTAACCGCCCCCATGATTCAGTTAGCTCCCACCAGGTCCCTCCCACCACCCATGGGAATTATGGAAACTACAATTCAAGATGAGATTTGGGTGGGGCCCAGTCAAAACCTATCAGTAGGTTTTCATTTTACTGGTTCTCCTCCCTTGAAGACAACAAGGGATTTTGTATGGCAATGACTTTCTCAAGTGGTCCATTCCTGAGCAAAGGGAACTGCTCTCCAAGAATAACGCATTGAGCTACATGATGGGCATCTGCTCCCTGACACCTAGGGAAGTCATCAGGACCCAGAGAAGGAGGATTATGGAAAACTCTGAGAAGGGCCCAGTTCTTTAAATTTGGCCATGTTGTATTTCCTTGGCAGAATGTGAAAAAGAGTCCACAGTTCCAACAGACTACATTTGTTTTGTTCTTTAGAACAAGGCTTCTCAAATGTTAATGTGCACACAATCACCTGGCGATCTTGTGGAAATGGAGACTCTATTTCAGTGGGTCTAGGGTGGAGCCTGAGAATGTACCTTTCCAACAAAGTCCTGGATGCTGTTGATGTTGCTGTCATGAGACACACCCTGAGAAGCAAGACTCTAGTAGCCATCAAACTTTATCCTTTTTTCCCATTCATCCCGCAGGAGGATCCTGGGAGTGGGGAATGAAAGACAAAGAGTCTTAAGCTGAGCCCTAAGTGCCATAGAACTGGCTAAAGAGGTATCTGGGTGTGGAGGTCAGGAGTGCTCTTAAACCTCAGGGCTTGCTCTTGGAAAGAGTTTGGTAAGTGTGTTCCTATGTCATCTTAGTCCTCATGACAAGCCTGTGAGGTACTTGACACATCCCCACTTCCAGCAGTAGAGGCAAGTTCCATGAGGTAAACAGACTTGCTTAGGCTTGCACAGCAGGTACAACTTATGCTCAGACATCTAAATCCAAGTCCTGTGATTTTTCTCCCACACAACTGTGGGCTCCTCTGCATACATCTTGGCCCATAACGTTTCTCAGGGAGATGCTCCAAATCAGGGATTTTGTTTTCAGAGAGCTTGTTCATCAGCATACCACTGCATTTATTCCCATTACTCATATCTTGTTAGATCAGTTCTTTTATGTTGCTTGTTAGTATATTTAGAGGGTGATTGTGATCCAACATACTTGCTATCCCTCTCCACTTTATACTATCCACAAGTAAATATAAAATGTCTAGTTTCTCTTATTTGAATAATATAATTACAGGCTTTTCATTGATGCTTGAAGGCTCAAGTATTGATGGATACACAGAGGACTAATCTCTGGGAAGTAATACAGGCAGTCTATATAGAGTCGGAGTAAGAGGTCAAACATCTTATTGATAATGAAAAGGTAACAGGTAATGAAAGTGGGAATAATTATAATAGCATAAGCTGGAAGTTGACAAAAACATAGTGGGAAAACACATGGACTTTGGAGTTTTGAACCTTGGTTCTGCCCGACCAAATGTGTGATGTGGGGCTAGTTACCTAACCTCTCTATGCTTTGATTTCCTTGTATGTTAAAAAGAGATAACATGTTTTTTGTGACAATACATTTCATTAATTCACAACAGTCCCCACATCTATTAAGTGTTCAATAAACATTAGTGCCTATCATTATTACCAATCATATAGTCCAATCTCCTTATTTTTATTTTTTGAGACAGGATCTTACTCTGTCACCAGGCTAGAGTGCAGTGGCGGGATCTTGGCTCACTGCAGCCCTGACTTCTTGGGCTTCAGCGATTCTCCCACCTCAGCCTCCTTAGTAGCTGGGACCACAGATGTTTGCTGGCTAATTTTGTAATTTTGGTAGAGATGGGGTTTCACCGAGTTGCCCAGACTGGTCTCGAACTTCTAAACTCAAGCGATCCACCCGCCTCAGCCTTCCAAAGTGCTGGGATTACAAGCGTGAGCCACTACACCTGGCCTATCTCCTTATTTTTAATATGGAGCCAGAGAGTCCCAAAAAGCTTATGTGATTTCAATATTCATTAACCAACAATTAAGGAGCTTTCACCATGTAGCAGCTGTTTACTAATTGGCGATTAGGCAAAGGTTTATAAGTGAGGAAGCAGTAGAACTGATAACTGAACACAAACCCTCTGGTTTCTATCCTATTATGATGAGTGTGAGTGTACGTCTCGCTATTCACTACCACTCTTGATCTGCAATCATTCTTTGATATTTCCAACAGTTCCAAGGACAGCATTGCATTTGACTCCATTGACTCTAGTAGCCATCAAACTTTATCTTCTTTTCCCATTCATCCCAGGAGGATCCTGGGAGTGCGGAATGAACGACAAAGCCTTAAGCTGAGCCCTAAGTGCCCTAGAACTGGCTAACGAGGTGTCTGGGTGTGGAGGTCAGGAGTGCTCTTAAACCTGAATCAGGGCTTGCTATTGCTCTTCCAGGCACAAGTTTCCGACCCCACCCAGAGATTGTTGGCTTGAGAATCAGCATAGTTTACCTGGCTGAAGTTAGTGTTATTTGCATTTCTGTCCCCCAAGAACAGTAAGGAATTTGGTTACCCTGGGCCGGGACTGGGGCACTGGTTAGCAGCTGCCTCTCCTGCTCATTACCGGGCTCTCTTTCAACTAGGCTTGAAAAGCCTTTGTCTTCAGGGAACTCTCTGGCGCTGAGCTTTCGTGCTTTTGTTTGGGGCAGCCTCTTGTACTTCTAGTTTCAGGTAAGGCCTCTGGTGTGTAACTAAAGGATAAACACAGAGAGAAATAAAAATATTCTATTACTTATATGAAGTGAGGTATCTGCAAATAATAAAATGTGCAAATGAATTTAAGAGAGGAATTGTGCAAGCCCTTAAGGGGCTATTACCCATCTTTAAAAACCAAGAGTTGCCTAATATTTGCTACTTTGTATTTTCATCTTCATAAAAAACTAAATTTATGGTCATTGCTGGCAATTTAAGGAATATCTTCTCTTAATAACCAGTAGCTTTTTATTGCCAATGTTTGTCTCTTACTGCAAATTATTTTGATATTATTATACAAATTCTTCCTTCAACAGTACTATTCATAATGCCTCCTGTGTGTGAAACCTGTGTGTGCAAAAAACCCAGAAATGTTAAGAATAAACTTTTGGATTACTCTAGTCCATGGTAATTTGCTTACCCAGATAGTGTTTTGGGATTGCATGAGATAAAGGACTCCAAACTGCGAGGTATGCAAGATAGCAGACATTATGATGCTTTGCTTTTAGAAAAGAAATGAGACATTCGTAAAACTAGCGCCCTAATGTATTGATTTATGGAGTTGGACAATGTTCAGTTTTAAGAAGTTGTTTTTTTCAGAGCAATGCATGCACATGGTTTCAGAAGTTGAATAGGACTAGTAATCTTATTGATGAAACTATAGTTCTCTCAGCATACCTTTCCACTCTCCAGTGGTATTTTCTACTGTTTTAACTCTTTATTCTTGCACTAGCTCCATAGCTCTAAATATATACATATGCTGCTATTGTTTATCAAATTTAGATATTTAAGTAAATGAAGATTTTAGCTCTTCTACCTCCTACCCCATCTTCCAATATAGTTATATGAAAATTTTCTAACAATTCGTATTTTGTGTTTTCATTATTCTGACTTTATAAATGTTATTCATAGCTGAGCTTAGCAGTACGATCATGTTTTCTGTAAATACTTGTTGCTGTTATTATTTTCTGGGCTCTGTTTCCTGCAGCTGTTGAAACATTTTTCATCAGGCACAATTACTTACTTCACTAAGCTGATGACCAGAATTTGCCAGGCACTGTGGTTAGTGGATCTCTCCACTACCTGCACCTGTTCTGGCAGCATGTTCTTCTAGATTGATTCCCTCTGGCTTCTACCCAACCTCATCAAGCAGCAGAATGTGAGGCGCCACCATAGCCCAAGATTCATAAGTAAGGTTTAGAGAGGGCAAGAAGAGTGTGATATAACTAAAGGCAAGAGCCAGGCATGAGCATGGGATTGTCTAGAAAGAGTTTTCTGAGATCTTTAGAAGTTGTGTGCTATAGAATCTTACCATAGGGTGTATGTGAGCACTAGGTTAGATGATAGCTTTAGAATCTTAGAATCCCAGTTGAGGTTTCTGTTTTCTTTGTAAATAGGCCATCAACATTTGTGCAACCTAAAACTTGATTTCATTCAGAAATATGGCATTTGACTCACAAAACTGGGACTCACCCACCACATGTTTACCCATCAGGCCCCCTGTGGCTGTGTCCTCCTCTTGTCTTGTCTTGTCACTAGTTGAGACAAGTCAAACGCCTGCCAGCAGTTTCACTCCAGCCTATATTGCAGATCTTTTGAAGACTCGAGCTCAAAGGAAATCAAAGCATGCACGTACACACACACACACACACACACACACACGAAGAACCAAGCACAGAAGGAATCAAAGCAAGTGCAAACACAAACACACATCGGTCTTCTCTGGATTTTTATTTAACCATCTCTGATTCTATTAAGACCTTGGGTACACACATCAGAGTATATGAAACTTTGAGATGGGGATGTATGAGAAGACATTGCTTAATAAATGTTATTCGCCAGACTTTATTTTTAATTCTTGTCTATGGGAATGAGAACTACTCCAGAATCCTTCATTTTCTGATCTTTGGGGCTAGAAAAACAGAAAAGTTCATAAAAGATGAAAGTATTGGCAGGGAAGGGATGATGGGAAACTTGGAGAAGACCATCCTGTTGCATTTTTGCTTTCAAACTCTGGATATGGAAAAAACATCGTTTATCATAATCAAAGCAAGTTACTATAGATCATAAGCCGAGAATATGAATAGAAAAATGCTGGTAAATAACTTTAATAAAAACTGAAAATGTCTCTGTTTCAGTTTTCCTGTTTTATGCCCCTAAGGATGGGAATAATACTCAAAATATTCACAAAGTTGTCAGCCTTCTCATGGTCAGTGAAGGGAGACTCCTAGACTTTCTTCCAGACTTATTACTAGTATTTAGTCCATAGAGCATGGATTAGGATTTTCTTCTTAAAACTTTTACTTTAATGGCATGCTATAAAAGTAGATAAAACAAAATCTAGTAATGTATTTAAATCTTATTGGAATTAACATATTTCCAAACAGAATTTGTGATCCATAAACCAAATGGAAATGGTATACAGAAAATCCAAAGATCAAATGTTTGTCAGTGAGCATTTAGCACTGTTCTTAGGAGAAGGTGTTAATAAGCTGGCATTATAAGCATTAGGTCCATTTACCGGGTGTATCAATAAACCTGGAGATTGGTATCTCAGCATATCAATCTGATGCATGGATCTTGCTTGTAACTCCACTTGCCCCTAACCTGTATTTGTCAAGAAAACTTCATATTGTAATCTGGCTTTCCATATAGAGTTTCCGTAGGGAGCAGGTATTGATAAACTGACATGAACATCCCAACCAGCTTGATATCTTTGGTTCTCACTGTGAATGAACTGGATTTTGGTTTGGGTATCACATTCTAGAGATGTGGACTTGCATGAGCCCAACCATCAGAGAGCTGGCATGCTCTGGTGTACTAACAATATCAAATTAGCTTTCAAATTTGAGGTGATCCAACTAACTTACTCCCCTTTCTCCCTGCAGGTCTGTTTCTGCATTTGCAGAAGCCCTGGACAAAAATACAAATGGAAGGCTCAGGCCTGTGTCTTACCCTTTGTCTCCTCCCACTGATGGCTCTAACCTTCACATCGGGGATTTGTGAGTATGCATAAAGACCTGCAGCAACCAAGTCCAAGCTCTGTCCTAGTTCCTGCCTGCCCAAAAGCCACCCATTGCCACCACTTGGCTTTAGGGGTACATATACGGCAACGGGTGCCCTTGGTAGGAAAGCCCCTAGGAGAACCATGCAGGACCTGGCACTCACTACAGGCCATTTGGCAAGGATGGTCTAGGGGTGAGGGGTTGACCTCAGGGTGGTCAAATCTCCTTGGCCTTATGGACTTCTCACCCGGTGGAGAGGAGTTTAGCCAGAGCAAAGCCAGGTTGAGGCTCAAGGCAAGGGACCTGGTTGCTCAGCTCTAATGGTGATACTGCCTACCTGATCCCCCTTTCCCCACTCCAAAGACATGCAGGAGTGATCATATTACCACTTGGATGGCCTTTCTATCTGCTATCAAAAACGGAAATTGTTTCTAACAGAATTTATTTTGCCAAATTGGGGTCTAAGGGGGATCTGACTCAGGCCTATGGGCCATAAGCAAAGAAATGTCTTGTTTGAAATCACTCTCCAGATTACTGAAAGTAATTTTGGGGGCTCTCTATTAACATTTGTATAGGTTCCGCAGATGCCAGTCCAAGGTCACAGCCTTGGTTGTCTTAATTGCAGGGTCAAAGACAGAAAAAGCTTTACTTAACTGCTAATGAAAGTCCTTAATCTGAACGAACTTGAACTATTTAGCCCAGGAACACTCATGCACAGTGTCAGCAAATGACGTTCAAATGACTTTAAAATAATCTAGTCTTCCAGAGTTCTGTGCTTGGCTCATGGAAACAAGAATTTGAAAGGAACAAAGTGGAATTTACTTGCTTATAAATATGCTTTGGGGCAAAATGGCTGCAAAAGCAACCACATTTTGTTTCAAGAGATTTCTCTGCATATACATTCCATCCGGTCTTGCTTACAGAACAAAGCCACAGAGCTGCATTAACTGTGGAGCAGAAAAGGATTTTCATCTATGCAGCCAGCTGGTCTATCATATATATTATACAGGAGAGTTGCAGGGGGGAAGAGAAAAACATAAAACATAATGACACAGAGCAATTTCATGTGATTCCTTGATAGGAGATGCCTTAAAGTTAAATGGATGGGAAATCAATATTTGCAGAGTTCTGAGTGAGATGAAAGGTTGGCTCTTTCTGATAATATTAAAATGGCTGAAGATGTGCGGCCAGGGTGAAGACTGACTTTCGTGGCTGTTCATTCCATTTTATTTTATGTCAATCATTTATTCAACCAATATTTAAATATCTGCTATATATAAGGTATCACTCAACAAGAGACTATTTCTGCAAATTCTTTTCCTTCACCTCCTTTCTTATCTTTTCTACTATATCCGTCTTCAATTCTATCACTAGGGAGGTAGTAAGGTAACATAACAGTAACCACTCAAGCTGTGTAACCTTGGGGAAGTTACTTACATTTCTGAGTCTTGGTTTCTTCATCTGTAAAATAGAAATAGTAATAGTGCCTGCTTTACACTAGTGGCTTGACAAACACTAAGCTCCCAATAAATGTTAAATATAAATAATGAAAAATATGATAAAAATTTGCTTTATAGACAGATAGAGATAATTTAGAGGTCCCTTTGGGAAAAAGTCACATCCACCAGAAGTGAATCTAGGAAAATGTTTGTACCTTCCAATGTTTTGTTTTTCTTGAGCATGAAGGAACCACCAACATTTATTAACCAGGTACTATGCAAAGATATAAGTAAAGATTTTTGAATATGTGATACTTGTCAGGGAGGATAAAAAAGTTTTCTCCTCTAGTCCTAGGTTTAGGGCTGGGACCCTTCCAAATTACCTGACAAAATACAGATTAACAGGAGAAAAAGGTTTATTTCGTATGCATTTAGGGGGCCTCACAGAAATGAGGTGAACACTCCAAAGAGGCAGTCAAACCTGGAAGCTTATATATTAATATCGCTTTTTTAAAAGAGTGATAAATTGTGGAGATGTGACAACAAAGAAAGAAAAGGGGTTTGTGCTTCTCTGGGTAGTAAATATGGGGAAGGTAAATGCGTGGGGGAAGCTGATGAAAGACAGCGTTGTCTTAGCAAGGTTGGTTATGCAGATGCCTCTCCCACATCTCAGAACAGGTAGAAGTCTAGAGTTGTCTGGTGATTAAAAGTTGTTCTGCCCTTCCTGGTATGAAAGGAGGACATCTTCGTGAAGGGAAATTTATTCCCCACTTAGGCAAATGACGAATATAGAGAACTTTTTCCTTCACTTACTATTTTTTAATTGCCTTCAGCTCAAAAGAATCTTTATGACAAAGTGGCAGATTCTGAGATGGCACATTCTGATTCCTTCCATGTTAACTAACAACCCTCACACAATACCCTGTAAACTGGGGACTATCACAACCTCCATTTTATATTTGGATACACTGAGGCTCAGAGAGGTAAGATACTTGTTATGTTTATACAACTGGTAAGTGGTGGAGGAGCTGAGAATCAAATCCAGGTCTCCAGAGACAGCATTCTAGCCATCTCTGTCCCTGAAACTCTTCATGGACAAAATGGTGGCAGAAATCCTGAAACACCCAGGATTACAGATGACTTTTGATTCTAATTGTTAGATTAAGGAGAATACCAGTTTGTTCAGGAATTGGGTCCTGGATTCTG
The DNA here is from genome assembly GCA_963573385.1 of Cacajao melanocephalus. Lineage (NCBI taxonomy): Eukaryota > Metazoa > Chordata > Mammalia > Primates > Pitheciidae > Cacajao > Cacajao melanocephalus. Next base: position 4,095 of record CAUYLG010060085.1, on the reverse strand, counting down.
TTTGGTCATCATTTAAAGGAACTCATCCTATAGTGCCAGATGACGGGCTTTTATTACAATAAGAAAAAAGGCATGTTCTGAAATTCTAAACTAAGCCTCTGAAGCTACCCTTGACTGTGGTTCCATAGTGAGCAGTTATTCTTTCCTCCTCTGTTTATTCTCACCAGAGGTCGGGGACTGTTTCCAGCACTTGGCAGTGCCCTTGTACATTTATGTGGCTCCCTATTTGTGGAATAAAATGTCGGGAGATCGGTGCTCCTCTCTGTAGATGAAACCAAATCTACATAACTGGAGAAAAACAATTAGGGCCTTGAAAAACCTCAAGGTTGACTAATTTGGCTTTTTAAAGTAAGCAGGAAATATATAATATTGACAAGAATTCTGAAACTAGTTACAGAATTCTTCCTTGCACAATTTTTTTATTTTTATTTTTGTAATTCATCAAATCTAAATTCTCAAGAAACTGGCTATTGTTTTTCCTGTAATTTATTACAAGTTCACAATAGTTCATTTTCCTTGTAAATAGACCACTCCCAGAGTTCATTGACAGATCCTTGGTTTCCCATTTACCAGCTCTAAACGTGTTTTCTCTTGGGAGAGCGGTTGTTGGAGACATTTGGGGTTGATGAGCCATTTGTAGATTGATGCGTGGTCAAAAAGGTTCCGTTCCTACCAATGCATATACCCATAGGGGCCATAGTAGCTTGAGGCTGGGGTAAATATGAAGGGCAATTTAGACTGCTGAATGTAGATATTCTCATATCGAGGTACAGAAACATACAGGCAATTGCTTTATTATTTCCACACAAAAAAATAAAACTCCTCTCAGGATACAGTCTAAGCTTTTTTGTACAGGAAGAAGTCTGTTGCAATGGTTAAGAATGCAGTCCTGGAGATGTCCACCAGGCCATTGGACTGCAGCACCCATCTTGCTGCTAGGAGGAGAGGATGGGTCTGAAGGAGGTACCAACAGGGCCAAAAGCAAATCTGAGAGAGAGTGAGAAACCAGGTTCTGAAGATGCAGTTTGACAGCCCTAATCAAGCTCAGCTCAAAGCCAGAGCTACTCCCACTGGATTGTTCAGGCACATAAGCCAAAATATTTCCATTTTGCCTTCACCATTTTGGATGGGTCTTTTCCCCATCATTCACATTCTATTCTCCATATATCAAAAATGCTCTCAATCTCCAAGCCTTTCTTCTTTATCATTCCCAGAAGCTTTCCTTATTCCCTACCAGCAAAATGATTTCTGTCTCCCTCCTTTCCTCTACTCCCATCAACTACTCAGTCAGCTCCCCAACTAAGATCCTTACCTGTTATGCCTTGAACTGTTAAGTGCCTGGGGACTCTGGAGCCAGATTGCTGAGGCTGCAATTCTGGCTACAACACCTACTAGGTGTGCTATGTCTTCCCTAATAGGGTATAAGGAGCTCAAGATAAAGATCTTGGCTTGAGCTATTTTTCTGTTGTGCCACTCAATCTTGTTATGCAGTTGTCCCATCCCCACGAACACAGCCTGTGTTTAGACCTCTCTTTGAGTTCATGCATTGCCCTTCTGCCCTCCTCCTCCATCTTATTTCCTTGGCCTCCATCTTATACTCACTATACTCACTCTCTAGGTCTTTGCCTGGCCTTGCAAATATATTGGGATCCTTGACTTCCTAAGTTTTCTTCATTCTGTTGATGCCTAGTCAGGATTATGACATGAATATGCAACCTAAGTGACACACTCCTCCTTTCTGGACAGATTAAGGTTGCTCCAGTGGTTTATCTTGACTGAAATGATTTATTTTGCAGAATGACGTAAAGTAACCCCTATTCCCTGGCTACCAAAAATTATCCTTTCAAAACCTTTGCTGTCCTGCCTTTTCTTTCCTGAGAGGCAGTCCAAGGGGTTAACTGTTGACAAAACTCCTTCATTTAAATGAACAAACTCTGAAGTTTGTGGAAAGGATATTATATCCAGATGTTCATCTATGAAACATCTTAGTTCCCCATTTGCTCAAGGACAACATCCCAAAGCCAGAGCTACTCCCACTAGACAACAGTCCTTGAGCAAATGGGAAATTAAAACAATATAATTTCATAGAGTCAAGATGCATAAGCAGAGAAGAGGGAGGATTAAAGACTTTTAGACAATAGCCTGGGTTGTGATTTCACTTCTGCCACTTTAATATGTGACTTTTGGTAAATCACATAATTTCTCAAAATGAGAAATTGTTCTCTTCTGCAAAATGGGATCAATAATAATCCATTCTATCTCTATTACACGGAACTGTGATGATGATCAAACTGACTGGTGTACAGCTGCTTTCTACATAGATAAGGTGCCACGATTATTACTATTACCAAGTGATCTAGGGTGTGAAATCTAACTTCTTAGTGGGGCGTTTACACAACATGTGGTCAAGACTAAACCCCAACATCATTGAGAAATGCAAGTTTAACTTTTTGTGAACTGGCCACCTGTATTTTGTGGTTGAAGTAAGATCTGAATTTCTGAAATCCGTTCCTGTTACTTTCATGTTTAGACCTGACAACTATAATTAGATTAGGTAACAATAATGTAATGTCACTATGTAAATATAATAGTTACGACAGATTAAAGAAATAGAGCATAAAAGCAAGTGGAAAAGCAAGTGGGAGTGTTGAACTGGAGGGAGCTATCTGGGTGTTGGGTTCAATGTTTTTTAGGCTTATTTTTGTGTGTTGGGCTTGAGCTTACTGCATTCTAATCAGCATTGGATTTCCCTGCTTTAACATTAGATAGCTTTTACCCAGACTCCTCATCATGGTGTGAGCTTACATTTGGTGCTATTGAATTTGTCTTCCTAAAGTATCCTTCAGCAAGATTAATTTAGCTGAGGCCTTCCTATAGAGTCATGTGTTGACATTCACAACAATGTTGCAAAAGCAACCTGCAGAAAGCTGATGGCATCTTAGCACAAACGAAGCCAGTGGCACCAAACCTTACTAGTAGTCGTTGACTGTACTCTTCACCACCAATAGCACCCAGCCTTGGCTCCCTGAACACCTCTGTGTGGGGCAAGACCTCAGATGGGATGGCCAGGTAGTGCCTTTGGGAGGCTGGAACACTGAAGTGTTGAGTGTAGGCAAAGACACCTTACCCACAGGCATGGCAGGGAAGCCCAGAGACTCTGGACTTATTTTGGGGAAACAAGAAACTCAGGAGGCACTGGGACAAACTAGAGATTAGAGATTTTTCTCCTGGTTCTGGGTCCCAAGAATTCTCTTGCTTTCTTTTTCTTTTTTTTTTTTTTAATATTTTATTTTATTTTATTTTTTTGAAAGAAAGAAAAAGGGAGAAAAGAAAGAGTAAAAGAAAGAAGAAAAAAAAGAATATAAGAGAGAAAGAAAGAGGAAGAGAAAGAGGGAGAGAGAACGGGATTCTTGTTCCATTGCCCAGGCTAGAATGCAGTCTAAAAATGGGTATTAAAAACCAGAGCTAACGATCCTAAATATATAAGCACCCAATACAGGAACACCCAGATGCATAAGGCAGGTTCTTAATGACTTACAAAGAGACTTAGACTCCCACACAGTAATAGTGGGAGACTTTAACATTATACTGTCAATATTAGACAGATCAACTAGATAGAAAATTAACAAGTATATCCAGGACTTGAACTCAGACCTGGAACAAGTAAACTCAACAAATATTTACGGAACTCTCCACCCCAAATCCACAAAACATACATTTTTCCCAGTATCACATTACACCTATTTTAAAAGTGACCACATAACTGGAAGTAAATCACTCCTCAGCAATTGCATAGCATTTCACAGGTTTAAATAAAATATTGGTTGGCTGCTTATTTGTTATTTTCATCCCTTATTCCTTCCTGTCTCCATTGTTAAGTATAATTATTGGCATAAAAGAGGTTTTTAATACCCATTTTTAGACTGCATTCTAGCCTGGGCAATAGAACAAGAATCTTGCTCTCTCTCCCTCTTTCTCTTCCTCTTTCATTCTCTCTTACATTCTTTTTTTTTCTTTCTTTCACTCTCACTTTCTTTCCTCTCTTTTTCTTTCTTTCAAAAAAAAAAAAAAAAAAAAAACAAAGAAGACCCCATT